>CAUYUJ010008324.1:147590-185090 GCA_963575745.1 Prorocentrum cordatum
ATGGATGGAGGGCGGCAGGAAACAACGCAACGTAATGCTTGCATGGGTGCTGCATGCATGACTATTCGCCCTCCCAACCTCTGGGAGTCGCGCTCGAACTCGACGTAGAGGCCCGATGGGAAGGTTAGTGCAACGCCCTCGACGTACATGAACTGCTCACTGAGCTCCAACCTGGAGCGAGAGAAAATCCGGGGCCCCGAAAACTGTGCGGTGACGGACCGCGTGGCGACCTCGGAGATCCCCGAAGACCTCGCCTCCGCACGGTTCGACGACCTCGGAGGCCCCTGGCCGCTCGAGGAAGCCTCGGAGAACGACTCTCTCAGGCCCCGGCATTGCGCGGTGACCCCGAATCCGCACTTGCTCACCACGCGGTGAAGTCACCACACCGCTCGGGGGCCCCAGAAACAGACAGGTCAACCACGAGAGGAGGAGGAGGAGGAGGAGGAGGAGGAGGAGAAGGATTTGGCCGCGGCCGCGGGCACGACCCACAGGGCAGTCCAAACCAGGCGGTTGTCGTGCCCAGATGCAGCACGCACGCTGCCAACACAACCACCGATGTGTGCAAACGCGCATGCACGTACTAGTCACTACTGCTCGTCGATCTGTTTCTCTCATCCTCCCCCTCCTCCTCCCACTCCTCCTCCTCCTCCTCGTCCTTCTCCTCCTCCTCCTCCGCCTCCTCCTCCTCCTCCTCCCACTCCTCCTCCTCCTCCTCCTCCTCCTCCTCCTCCCCTCCTCCTCCTCCTCCTCCTCCTCCTCACTCCTCCTCCTCCTCCTCCTCCTCCCTCCTCCTCCTCCTCCTCCTCCTCCTCCTCCTCCTCCTCCTCCCTACCACTCCTCCTCCTCCGCCTCCTCCTCCTCCTCCTCCTCCTCCTCCTCCTCCCACTCCCTCTCCTAGCCGTTTTGGCCCCGACCCCCTGCGGCGCCGAGAGGGCGCGGCGGAGCGATTTGGGCCACCGACTATCATATCGGCTGGGATGAGACGTCCTGAGTTCAGGAGTGACGATGACGAAAAGCCAATAGAAAACATGCCAAAAGGAAAGAATGCCCGTGATCGGCGGCAGGCTCAGGAGCTGGGCCCGAACGCTGAATGGCCGCCTCTCTCCGCGGACTTGCAATGCAACAAGCCGCCCGTGCCTCCGACGCGCCCGTTCTACGGCCTGCCGCCGTGGCCAGGGCCGAATCAGCCCACTTAGCCGCTCTGGAGCGTGCCGCCGCCGCCAGCGGCTGGCGGTGTCAGGCGACCTGGGAAGGGCGCGGGCAAAAAGCAAAGGAACGGACCAGAAGAAGGTGGTGCGCAGTGCTTGCCCCCGCTGGGCTTGGGCGTCCAAGCTCGAGCAGGACGGCAACGCGCGTTTGCGCGGGGCGCCCTTCAGCAACAAAGCGCCGCCCGCGCAAGCCAACGACGTGGGCGCTGGCAAGGGCGCCGCTGGCGTGGGCTCGGCCATGAAGGGCCAACTGCTGGAGCTCATCAGGGCGCAGCCTGGCAGCGAGCAGGTTAGGGCGGCGCAGAGCCTCCTGGACGCGGCCAATGAGGGATCCAAGGCGGCGCGCGGCGCTGGGGACGCCCCAGTGACGCAACGCGTCACCGAGGTGACGGCCAAGGTCCAGCGGGCCCAGGTCTCGTTCAACAAGGTCCGCGCGCAGCAGGTGCGCCTCGCGCTGGAGCTCGAGAAGCGCAAAAAGCCCCCCTGTCGGAGGCGGCCGCGGCACTGGCGCAGGCGGAGAAGGAAAGAGCGGAGGTGCTCAAGACGGTGGCGCCGCCAGCCCAGGCGTCGCCGCCGACGGGGGCTGGGATCGACCTCAGCTCGCCGGTGGGCACCAGTGAGCCCGACGATTCCGTGTTCGCGCTGAACTTGGGCCCCGAGTTTGAATACTCGGACGGCGCGATGCACGGGGCCGACTTGCAGGAGCTGGCTCGCCGAAAGAAGCTGGTCATGGGCGCGCTCACGGAGACGCTCAAAAGCACCTTCGGCGGCATGCAGGAGAAGCTGCGCGAGCATCGCGACTCATTGTCGACCATTAAAGATTGCGGAGAAGCGCCGCCACGCCTCGCCCCCACCTTCGGGGGGCGACCAGCAGCCTGAGGGCGCTGGCAGCGGCGCAGGGGCGGGCGCGGCAGCAGGCGTCACAACCCCCAACGTGGTCGAGGCCACGGGCGCGGCGAGCAGCGGCAGCAGCGGCAGCGGCGGCAGCGGCGGCGCAGCACCCTCCGGCGCGGTCTTGGGAGGCCAAGGCGGAGGCGGTTAAGACCAAGCTGCAGTAAGACGCCGAGACCTTGCTGGCCACGGCTGGATCGGCCGTAGATGTAGCCTGCAGTTGCCCCCTGGCCTCGGTGGGCCGTCATCCGATGAAGGTTGGGGGGCCGAGCCACTCTCGCCGAGTACCCTTTCGAGCTCGGCCTGTTTGAGCAATGGTCCTCTGGCCACTGCTACCCGCGGTGCATGCGCGGACGGCGGGGGCCGCGGGTCGATCCGCGCGGGAGATCGGCCCAACCTCGGCGCGAACCGCCGATCCCAAAGCGGCCCTCGCCAAAGCCCCTGCCGCCGCGCAGCATGAGGCAGCAGGCGTCAGAACGCAAGCCACAGCCTCAAGGTGCACCCAAGGGGTAAACAGCGCGAGGGGCTGGGCTCAGTCGCCGAATGCGTTGCTGGGCCCTGCCCCCCAGGGAGCACCCGAGAGGTGGGCAGCGCGCGGGGCAGAGCCCTCGATGCGCCCCCAGAGTGCCGTGCGGAGGAGATGCGCACGAGAGGCAGGCCCAGCGGGACCAGGACCGAGCTGGCGGAGGTCGCGAGGGAGCAGGGGCCCCAGGTTTGCGACGAAGCTGGGCCTCAGCGAGGTGGGCTGGAGACTCGTGCGCGGCAGCTACGCGGTCAGGTTCGGGGACCACGAGGCCCGACAAGTTCGTGGATCAGGAAGCTGCGCGCGCGCAACCTGGGCGGCTGGGGGCCAGCGGCGAAATCGCTTGCCTTGCAGCACCGCGCGGACATCATCGTGGCCCCCGAGACCCCTGTGGGGCCAGCGGCCTCAAGTGATATTCTGCCTGATTGGCGCAAGACAGGATACATCGGAGTCCTGTCTGCGGCGTGCGCCATGGATCGCCGAGAGAAGGCTGGAGGCATTGCCATGGGCGCGCGCAGGCGCTTTCGAGTTGCCTCCTTGCGACACTTGGCAGCGTCGCCGCACGACCGGGCCGGCTTGCGAGAGCTGGCTCAGGCAGAGCAGCCCGGGTTGCATTTCCGAGACATGGTGGCGAGATGCAGCGCAGGGCCCAGTACCAGTCGCTCTCAGTCGTGGGCGCGTACATGGCTACGGCAGCGGGAGCGAAAGGCATCGCCTAGAAGCTAGCCAACCTTGGAGCGCTTCTTGCCACAATCCAAGGCATGTGGGTGGTGGTCGGAGATTGGAACATGACGCCAAATGAGCTGTCGGCTTCGGGATGGCTAGAGATCTCGGGCGGGGTCGTCGCGGTTCCGAGCAATGCCACCTACGCATGCACGACTGGTTCTGCGCGTATGCTGGACTACCTCGTCATGCCGGCGTCGGCGCAGCATCTGCTCTCTTCCATTGAGGCGGGTTCCGAAGCTGTTGAGGAGGCTGGCAAGTCGCATTATGGCTTGCAGGTTTCCTTAGATTTCGACATGGCTAGAGCAATGGCGTGGACAGTGCGACCCCCGCTGTTTTGGTCACCTTGCTCGGCCGAAACGCTAGCCTGACCCCGACAGCAAAAGATCGAAGGCTCGGGTGGCCGCTCGGATCCACCAGGCTCATGAGGGTCCAAACTTGGCGCCATCCCCAGCAACATGGGGAGCTGAGAGGAAGTTGTCGATCAAGAGCCCACCTGTCCTGCAGAACTTGCATCTTGAGTGCGCGGAGGAGGACTTCTGGACCGACAATGAAGCTGAGGGCGACACCGAGGCTCCTCCTGAGGATGCGCCAGAGCTTCAGGAGTTAGAGCACGTCCCCGAGCAGGAGAATCTCTCCACATATGTAAGTATTCAGAACAGTTGGTCTGGCTCGTCTGAAGAGTTGTGGTGTGGTCTCACGGAGCAGGTGGCCCGAAGTTCTACGCCTCCAGGCTTTGCAACGAGCAGCTTGGGATTTCAGGTCGATCCAGAAGCGGCCCTTCGGATTGGTGATTTGTTTTCTGACTGGGCCCACACCATGGAGTTGTATTTTTGTGAGTTGTCTAAGGTGCACCCTCAGGAGCGTCGCCAGTACCCGGGTCGTGGACATTTGCAGGCCCCCATCAAACAGGCCATGGACGGGGCAAACCTTGGCCAACGATATCTGACAGCAGTTCGCGGTGGTGGTCCACGCTTGCTAATCATCTTGCTGAGTTGTCTCGTGTGAAGGTTGGCCAGGGGGGCTCGCCACTTGCTCGACACTTGCGAGGTCGGTCATCAGCATTGGCAGCCACCACTCATGTATAACAGATTGTGCCTCTACCTGAACGGCGGAAGGCTAGATGGATCAGGTCACTTCGCACGCTAGAGGGCATCGCCAAACAACCGTTGGAAACCATTGCGGAGGCCGCCGGCAAGGCAGCTGACCAAGCCCAACGAGCAGTGGCCGAGAAGCGGCTACATGGCCTTCGAGATTGGGTCTGCCAGCACGCGGTCACTGGCATGGGAGCTCTTTGTCGTCGTGCGCAGGATCCGATGGCAGAGGTCGGCGAGACTCGACACGCCCAGGGCACCACTGTCGACGGAGCTTCGCTCTCATGGAGGCCACGCGCTCGAGCTGGGACAGACTCCGGTCGCCGACGAGCTCTAGCAGTGCCGAGGCTGCGCGGGCCCTGCAGCGGGCACGGGAACCCGCGCGCCGCGAACAGCTGGTTCCTCTGTGCTCGGACAGTCTCCAAGGGCTCCCAAGTTCGCGCTTCGCGCTGCGCGAAGCGCGAAGTGCGAGCAACGTCGCGCTCTCGCGCCGCCTCCCAGGGGAGAAGAGGAGGGCGAGGATGACGAGGGGCCGAACCGCGAAGCGCGAAGCGCGAACAACTTCGCGCCCTCGAGGGCGCCCTTGGTCTCGAGGCGGCTCTGCAAGCTATCTCTCCGACCAAGGCTGCAGGCGTCGATGGCGCTGGTCGGCGCGAGGTCTGGCGGCTGCCTGAGGCGGGCCGTCGCCAGCCTTTGCTGTTCCAGCAGGCCGAACCTGCCGTGGCTTGACCACGGCAGTGGCTCACAGCCATCGTCGCTCTTTTGCGGAAGCCTGCTGTGCGCAGGGATCGCGCCGCCGGCCTCCTCGCCCGGCCGGGTCGTCTGCGGAGTCGCTCGAGATCTCGTCTGGCGGAGGTCTGCTCCGAGGCTCGCTCGAGTCCGCGGGGCGCCGCCGTTCGGGGCAACGGCGCGCTACGGGGGGGGGCTCTGCTCAGGTGTTGCGCGGGCGAGGCTGCCCTCTCATCTGCGTTGCCCGAGTAATGTTCGGCGCCGAATGCATGGGATGTCGAAGCTTTTCACGACGCCATCCGGCGGGGTAAAGTTGCGGCGCGCGCCCTGGATTTGGACTTCCCTGCCTTGTGCCTTTCTGTGGTTGCCCTCCTGCGCATGGGGCCGCTGGCCCTTCGTGGCGCGGGGCGCGTGGCCCCCCCGCCCTGCCCACAGGGGGTCTTGTTGCAGGAGCGAGGCGCGCCCCACACTTTGCCAAGTGTCAGATGTTCTCGATGTGTGAAGCCTCTCTTGGAGCGAGCTCGCTGGTCCAGTTGCCAACCCAGATCGACGACGTTCTCCAAGGAGCAGAAGGGATTCGCCGCGATGTTGTGGACCACCTCGAGCGCGCGCGGGAATCGCCCCTGCTCGTCGGCGCGAGCGGGGTGTTCAATGCTGGCGTCCAAATCCACCATCGTCGCGTCTGAGCGTTCGGTGGCGCGAGAAATCCAGCCCACCTCGGGCGCGAGCGGCGCCGTCGTCGAAGTCGCGCCGGCGGCCGCCGACTTGGGCGTGGCGCGCGGCAGCGGCGCGAATATTTCCGAGCCTCGCCATGCTGGGCGCTTTGCCCAGGCGCATCGGCGCGCGTCTCGCGCCAACCAGCTAATGCGAGCTGCCCCGCGCAAGGTGGGGCCTGAGCTCGTTCTCACGGGAGCCACCCCCCAAGCCTCGCACGCCTGGACAACGTTCGGAGTTGCGCCCGCCGTGCTCTGGCATTGGCGCCGAGCTCTTGCGAGCACCTTGTCCAGGGGCACGGTCTGTGGATGCCTCGCTTCGATCCTGGCGCTGGAGATTGGCCCCAAGGACCCCGCTGTCAATTATGTTTTTGTTTGTCTGGTTCTGGAGTCCCGGTTCCAAGTCGCGACCAAGGCTTCGGACCAAGATCTTCTTAGAATGCGCCGCTGCTGACAGAAAACGGCACAGAGGATTCATGATATGGGGCCCAAGCGTCGGCGGCGCAACCTTTGGGGGCCCATTTCGGCCGTCGTCGCCAGGGGTGGACTGTAGAGTGGCCGCGGAGATGGGCGGCGCCCTCGGGGCATGTTTTCGCTATTCCCGAAGAGCTCCGTGCTGTGGCTTATATGACCTCGGAATTCAAACAGGACTGCGCCCGCGCTGCGGGGTATCGGCAGAGACTAATGCTCACTGGTTTGGGGAATGTCCTTGCCATTCAAAGTTCCAGGACATCTCGGAGGCCTTTGCTCGGCGAGGGGTCGCAGCAGCCGAAGAGCGCCCTGCCCTCTGGCCCCACGGCCTCACCCCTCGGTCGTGGACCCACGTTCCCCTTCCTCCCGGCTCGCCTCTCTTCGCGGCCTCAGGTGCCTTTCCCCAAGTGGAGGGGTCTCGCATCTGGGGTGTGGGGACGCTAGTGGGGGGGGGGAGTTTTCGATGGACCGTGGGCTCAGAGGGGTGTCTGGGGGCGTCGCGAATGTTGGGCTAAGTTTAGAAGAGCGCCCAGTGTCGGTCCCCGCGTCGAGACTTGCCCTTGTCGCTGGAGAAGGCAGTTCGGGTAAGCAAAGCGTCGACCGTGCGGAACTCTGAGCCCTCCTGAAGTTTTTGGGGCAGAGCCCCGAGGGTGCCCAGTTAGGCTACGTTGTTGACTCGGCTGATGTTGCCCGAGGGGTATCTTGCATAGCTGCTTGTTTGAGCGCACGTGTGCTTAGCCACCGCGATGTGTGGGCTTGTGTGCGTGAGCCGCTTCGAGGAAGGGACTTGCTCCTCGCTCGCGCGCCGAGCCACCCTGATGCCAAGGAGGCGCTCGAGAGGGGCCTCAACCCTTGCTTTATCGTGGCCAATGCCATCGCTGATCAGATTGCTGGAGTTTTTGGGGAGGACGTTCAGGTTCCCTATGCGTTGAGTGCGTCGGTTCGGATGGCTGATGCGGTCACTCGCAAGGTCCAGACTCACCTCCTCGGTGTGACAAATGATGGGTTGGGAAGGCAAGCGCGCTCCCAGGCCATCCAGAGCCCGCGTGCGTAAAGCTCGAGCTAAATTGGTCAGAAATGCAGCTCTAATCTCTGGTCGCAGCTGCCCACAAATAGCGGGCGATGTCGGTCAGTGCCGTGAGTGTGGGTGCCGTGCCAAAGCCAGCGAGCCCACGGCCTTCCTGGGGACCCCTTGCCGCCCAATGTCCTGGACTCGGGAGGTTTCTCGGCCCACGGGGGCCGTGTGTGTCCGCTTGAGGGAAGTGCACGGATCCCACCGGCTTTGCTTCTGGCCTGACAGTGACGTGTTGTTCTGTATTGTTTGTGGCTGTTATTCTACCAGCCAGCTGAGAGAGCTGGCAACCGAATGCGCTCGCATCGCTTGTCTCGCGCTGGTGGCCGGGACCTAAGCAGCATGGGTAAAGGCCTTCTGTCAGGATCGGCAGAGACTAATGCTCGCAGGTTTGGGGGATGTCCTTGTAATTCAAAGAAGATCCAGGACATCTCGGAGGCCTTTGCTCGACGAGGGGTCGCAGCAGCCGAAGAGCGCCCTGCCCTCTGGCCCCACGGCCTCACACCTAGGTCGTGGACCCACGTTCCCCCTCCTCCCGACTCGCCCCCCTTCGCGGCATCGGGTGCCTTTCCCCGGGTGGAGGGGTGTCGCATCTGGGGCGTGGGGGGCGCTAGTGTGTGTGTGTGTGTGTGTGTGTGTGTGTGTGTGTGTGTGTGTGTGTGTGTGTGTGTGTGTGTGTGTGTGTGTGTGCGTGCGTGCGTGCGTGCGTGCCTGCGTGCGTGCGTGCGTGCGTGCGTGCGTGCGTGCGTGCGTGCGTGCGTGCGTGCGTGCGTGCGTGCGTGCGTGCGTGTGCGTGCGCGTGCGTGCGTGTGTGTGCGTGTGCGCGTGCGTGTGTGTGTGTGTGGGGGGGGGTTGTCGAGGGGCCGTAGGCTCAGAGGGGTGGCTTGGGGCGTCGTGGTTGTTGGGCTAAGTTTAGAAGAGCGCCCAGTGTCGGTCGCTGCGTCGAGTCTTGTCCTTGTCGCTGGAGAAGGCAGTTCGGGTAAGCAACGCGTCAACCGCGGGGAACTCCGAGCCCTCCTGAAGTTTTTGGGGCAGAGCCCCGATGGGGGCCCAGTTAGGCTACGTTGTTGACTCGGCTTATGTTGCCCGAGGGTATCTTGCATAGCTGCTTGTTTGAGCGCACGTGTGCTTAGCCACCGCGATGTGTGGGCTTGTGTGCGTGAGCCGCTTCGAGGAAGGGACTTGCTCCTCGCTCGCGCGCCGAGCCACCCTGATGCCAAGGAGGCGCTCGAGAGGGGCCTCAACCCTTGCTTTATCGTGGCCAATGCCATCGCTGATCAGATTGCTGGAGTTTTTGGGGAGGACGTTCAGGTTCCCTATGCGTTGAGTGCGTCGGTTCGGATGGCTGATGCGGTCACTCGCAAGGTCCAGACCCACATCCTCGGTGTGACAAATGATGGGTTGGGAAGACAAGCGCACTCCCAGGCCATCCAGAGTCCGCGTGCGTAACGCTCGAGCTAAATTGGTCAGAAATGCAGCTCTAACCTCTGGTCACAGCTGCCCACAAATAGCGGGCGATGTCGGTCAGCGCCGTGAGTGTGGGTGCCGTGCCAAAGCCAGCGAGCTCACGGCCTTCCCGTGGACCCCTTGCCGCCCAATGTCCTGGACTCGGGAGGTTTCTCGGCCCACGGGGGCCGTGTGTGTCCGCTCGAGGGAAGTGCACGGACCCCACCAGCTTTGCTTCTGGCCTGACAGCGATGAGTTGTTCTGTACTGCTTGTGGCTGTTATTCTACCAGCCAGCTGAGAGAGCTGGCAACCGAAAGCTCGCATCGTTTGTCTCGCGCTGGTGGCCAGAACCTAAGCAGAATGGGTAGAAAGGCCTTCTGCCAGGATCGGCAGAGACTGATGCTCACAGATTTTGGGAATGCGCTTGTAATTCAAAGTTCCAAGACATCTCGGGGCCTTTGCTCGACGAGGGGTCGCAGCAGCCGAAGAGCGCCCTGCCCTCTGGCCCCACGGCCTCGCACCTAGGTTGTGGACCCGCGTTCCCCCTCCCTCCGGCTCGCCTCCCTTCGCGGCCCCAGGTGCCTTTCCCCAGGTGGAGGGCGTCTCGCATCTGGGGCGTGGGGGACGCGAGCGGGGGGGGGGGGGGGGTCGAGGGGCAGTAGGCTCGGAGGGGTGGCTTGGGGCGTCGCGAATGTTGGGCTAAGTTTAGAAGAGCTCCCAGTTTCGGTCGCTGCGTCGAGTCTTGCCCTTGTCGCTGGAGAAGGCATTTCGGGTAAACAAAGCGTCAGCCGTGGGGAACTCTGAGCCCTTCTGAAGTTTTTGGAGCAGAGCCCCGAGGGTGCCCAGTTAGGCTACGTTGCTGACTCGGCATACGTTGCCCGAGGTGTCTCTCGCGTAGCTGCTTGTTTGAGCGCACGTGTGCTCAGCCACCGCGATGTGTGGGCTTGTGTGCGTGAGCCGCTTCGAGCAAGGGACTTGCTCCTCGTTCGCGCGCCGAGCCACCCTGATGTCAAGGAGGCACTCGTGAGGTGCCTCAACCCTTGCTTTATCGTGGCCAATGCCATCGCTGATCAGATTGCTGGAGTTTTTGGGGAGGACGTTCAGGTTCCCTATGCGTTGAGTGCGTCAGTTCAGATGGCTGATGCGGTCACTCGCAAGGTCCAGACTCACCTCCTCGGTGTGACAAATGATGGGTTGGGAAGACAAGCGCACTCCCAGGCCATCCAGAGTCTGTGTGCGTAACGCTCGAGCTAAATTGGTCAGAAATGCAGCTCTAACCTCTGGTCACAAGTGCCCACAAGTAGTGGGCGATTTCGGTCAGTGCCGCGAGTGCGGGCGCCGTGCCAGCGAGCTCACGGCCTTCCTGGGGACCCCTTGCCGCCCAATGTCCTGGACTCGGGCGGTTTCTCGGCCCACGGGGGCCGTGTGTGTCCGCTCGAGGGAAGTGCGCGGACCCCACCAGCTTTGCTTCTGGCCTGACAATAATGTGTTGCTCTGCACTGCGCATGGCTGTTATTCTACCAGCCAGCTGAGAGAGCTGGCGGCCGAATGCTCGCATCGTTTGTCTCGCGCTGGTGGCCAGAACCTAAGCAGAATGGGCAAAGGCCTTCTGCCAGGGTCGTGCGTTTGGGGTGGGGAGCGGCAGGAGAGGAGGGAGAGTGGGAGCTGGCAAAGAGGGGGGTGAGCGCCACGGCGGCGGCCCGCCGCGGCGCGTTCAACGCCGACATGGGCGCGGAGCCCGCCGTCAGGCGCCGCCCCGTCTCCGCCCCTCCCCCCCATCTCCACCGCCGCCGCTCTCCCTTGACTCGTCCTTCGGTCATCGAGACCTTGCCCTATGTACTCCCAGTCCCTCTCTTCCGCCCGCTCCGTTCTTTTCCTAACAATGTAAATAAGTCGCCCCTGTCGCACACCGGGGCCGGTCGACAGGGCGGGCCGGGCGTCTCGCCTGGGACTTCCCCACCATTGATGACCCCGAAGCTTAAGCGTTGACGACAGCTTCGCACATGAAGGGCGGGTCGTTTTCAACATGCGGCTCTCGCTTTAGCGCCACGCAGATTCGCTATAAAAAATTGCAAACAACTTCACGGATTGAGGGCGGGTGGTTTTCAAACTGTGGCTCTCGCTTTAGCGCCGCGCACACTCGTCTCAAACCATTGCAAAGTTTCGCACATTGAACGCGGGCATTGTCAAAAAGTTGACCTCGCCCTAACGCCGCGCAAGCTCGTCTTAAACATATGCAAGAACTTCACACATGGAGGGCGGTTCGTTTTCAAACTGTGGTTGTGCGCCGCGCAAGTTCGCATTTTAAAATTTACCATATTCAAAGATCCCCTTGGTCAGCATACAAGAAAGAACGTGTTGGAAAGGTTCAGGGTTGTGAAAGCGCGACAGTTACGTTGATTCGCGGCGCTGAGGCCCCAGGAATGGTGTTCTAGCGCGGTTCAGGATCGTCAAGACGCAACAGTTAGGTTGATCAGTGGCGTTGGAGTCCCGAGAACGGTGTTTTGGCATGCTTCAGGTTCTTCAACGCTTATCTCTCCACGTGGCAATTCCCCCAGTGGAACTGAACCCTTGTAGGTGCCTGTGAGTAGAGAGAGCTTGGAAGGAGGGAATATTCCAACATCGCTGAAGAGCCTAATGTCTACAGTGGTCCTCCTCCTCACCCTCCTCCTCCCCAGCAGCATCATCAGCATCAACGCAACCATCCCAGTTCTCAACACCATCATCATCAGCATCATCATCAACACCATCATCATACGTAGCAACTCTGGCTCAATATGATGCGATCAGGGCAGATGTCTGGTCCCATGTGGCTGGCTCTAGCCGTCGCGAAACTTCTTGGGTCATATTCCAAATCGACCAAACTTTCAGCGAGGCCTTCGCGGTCACGAATCTTTCATTTTCCATATCCTTTTCCGACGCCCGGCCCCAGTCGCCCGATTGGGAGCCCAGCTGCGGCGGGCTCGACCAATGGCAGGACGCGGCGGCGGTGCTCGAGGCGCCGCGCGCGGCGGCGGCCGAGGAGGCGGACGGCGAGGAGGCGGTCAGCCAGGCGTGGGCGACGCAAGTAGCGGAGGACCCAAGGCCTGGGATTGCCCAAAGTGCCGAGACAAGAAGAACTGGGGCTCCAGGCAGATTTGCCGCAGCTGCGGATATGATTGGTGGGAACAAGGATCTGGTGCAAGCTCGTGGCGGAGTGGCATGTCACAACTGGGCGCCAAGGAACGACACGAGCTCAACCAGTTGCGCAGAAATGTCAAAAAGCTTGAAAGTGGTATTCAGTCCGCCCAAGGCGGCGATGCAGGCTCACTGTCAGCAGGAGGAGCGCAGTCACGGGCACCGAAGGACGACCGAGCACGCCGACTTGGAAAGCTACGTAGTGCTATCAAAAAGCTCGAAGGTGTTGAGGGGGCATCTGAGATCCTGGCTGCCAAGCGACAGGAGGCTCAGCAGTTGGAACGCGAGCTCTCCGAGGAAAAGCCCACGTCTGTCCAGCTCAGCGAGCTGGAACGCAAGCAGAAGAACCAGCGGAGCACCACCGAGGCGCCGGGGCGGAAGATCGCGACCGCCACGCAGGAGATCGAGAGCACCCAGGCAGAGAAGCGCGAGCTGGAGAGCAAATGCGAGCAGAGCAAGGCCACGGAGAAGGAGCTGCAGGCCCTCATCGACAACCTCCTGGCCAAGCACAGGCGCGAGCGTGAAGGAGCCCCGCGCGAAGGGGGGCTCGGCGAAGGCTTCGGGCCTGCCGCGCCCCCGTCCCCAGCAGCAGCACTCAGCGAGGGCGAGCGCGCCGCCGCCTTCCTATCGGCGCTCGACCAAGCCTTCGGCATGCTCAACAGGGGGCACGCACAGCAGCGGGGGCAGCAAGTCTCAGAGCTTCGGCTCCTGGCGCATCGAGTTGCCTCCGCAGGAGCGGCATCGGAACGCGACGGCGGCGACGAGCAGGAGCTCGAGGAGGAAGATGCCAGCAACATCCTGGACGGCATGGGGGAGGAGGCCGTCGAGGAGGCCAGCGCGGCGGCAGCAGGCGCAGGCAGAGCAGCGAAGAGGGTGCGGGAGCTCGGCCCGAGGGCCCGCGGCCCCGGCAGCCGCCGGGCGCGAGCTTCGGGCCCAGAAGCTCCTCCAGGGGCTCCGCGCCACGGGTTCCAGCTGAAGGGGGGGCGGGGTAGCAACCCGACCTTCGCGGTGGCGCGCCTCACCGGAAGCGGTTGGGCCCCATTCGCCACCCTCCTCGGCGAGCAGCAGGGGCCTCAGCAGGGCGCCGCGGCGCAGGCGCACATCGGGGACGCGTCCTGTTCCCAGGGGCACCACCTCAACGGGGTCGCGTCATGGAGCAAGAGCACTGGCGCAGGCAGGCTGGCTGGAGCGCAGCGTTGACCCCTGGCGTCGCCGCCGAGGGAGGCGTCTCAACATCGCGCGGTCAGCGGCGGCGCAGGCGTCGCAGTCCGCCCGAATCGTGGGATGCGCGGCCCTGGCGAGCACGGCAAGATGAAGAGCTGCCGCGCCTCCGACGGCAGGGCGACCGTGGCGCGCGCCGACGGTGCGGTGCCAGGCGGCCCCCTGCTCGGCTCAGTCTACTTGGGCAACGATGGCGTCGGCGAGAACAGCACGGCCGTGCTATAGACGTCGGGATCCTCCTCAAACGCACGGGCAAGCCCTGGTTTTTTGCTGGTGACTGGAACGTCGAGCCCGACAAGTTTCACGAGCGCGCTTCCAACTAGCTGTGCAAGGTGGGCGGCCACGTTGTCGACACGGGCGCGGGCACATGCAAGTGCTCCTTGTCCAAGGCGCCGCCCGAACTCGACTGGTTCATCGTCAGCGCGGAGATGTTGGATATGACGGCCCGGGGGGGCGCCAACCCGCGCAGGCCACACATGGCGGCAAAGCTCAGATTCACCTGCTACGGGGACCTCGGCCACTCGCACAGGGCCAAGGGCCCGATGGCGTTCCCCAAGCTGCGGCCCCTCGGGCCGCTGCAGGAGAAGCACTGGGACCACAACTCGGTGCGGGCGCAGATCGACCAGGGCGAGGACCTACAGGCCATGGCCGACGCCTACCAGGGACTCCGTGCAGGAGTCGAGGATGAGCTCGCCTGGGTCTACCAGCTCGACCCCGATGAGGCTGATCCCTACCGAGGACGCGGGGGCCCGCCCAGCTTCAGCTACGGCTCGCAGGCGCGCGGGAGGCCCATCAAGGGCCCCAAGGCCAGCGACGCGGGCAAGCAGCCCATGCACCTGAGCGACTACTTCACCCATGTGCGGCTTCTCTCAGGAGGGCCCGTCCACGACGGCCGCGGCCAAGATGCGGAAGCTCAGCTCAAGCTGGGCCCTGCCCGTCGGGAGGCTGAGCGTCTGCAGATCAGGGCGCTCGAGCGCTGCAAACGCGTCCTTGGCCGTCGGGCGCGCAGCTGGGTCTCTAACCCCAGCAACCCCAACTACATCGGGGACGAGGCCGAAGAGGATGGAGAAGTGCGTGCCCCACTCCTTCCGCATGTTGGGGTTGCCGACGCACGTCACCACGGGCCTGGTTCAGGACTTCGATGGCCGCTGCGCACAGCGCGCGACGTCTGCTCGTCGGCATGGCGTCGTGAGACCCCAGGAAAGACTGAGCGGGCCCGTCTCATACGGCAGCTCGGCACCACCCATCGCGACGACTGGGAGGAGGAGATCCACAGGACGGTCGACAACTACAGGGAGTCCAAGCGCTGGCTGGAGGAGCGCGGCGACTACAACAGGCCCTTACCTAGCGCCGCGAGCGGCGCGCTTTCCGCCTACGGGGCCCACGGCGACCGGGGGGCAGCCAGCTCCCCGAGCCGCGGGCGCCTGTGCTGCGCGCTGCGCTGGCCCGCACCGCACCCGACGATGGCTGGAGCGCCATCGAGGTCGGCGCGCAATGAGCGCGGCGGACACTCAAGCGCCTGGGCCGAGGCTGGCCCGACCGCATCCACGCTCCCGACCCAGTTCAGGACCGCGAAGAGTGGATGGACTTGTGCACGCACTACGCGTTCGCGCGCCTCAGCCAGCATGAGAGCGATGGGGCGGCGCAGGAGGTCGAGGAGGCCGGGGGCCCATAGTCATGCAAGGAGGCCGGGGGCCCAGAGTCGGGCACTGGGCTAGGAACCGCATCTGCGGAGGGGGTCAGCGCGATCCCAATCCAGGCCCCTGTCAGCTCCTTCGCAGCGCTCGCAGCGGCTGGCGTAGGAGGCCCAGCACTAACGAGCAACGACGCAGCACCATGTGCGGCCACTTCATCTGCAGCTTCATCGGGGGCAGCGGCTGGAGCAGGAGCCGCATCCGCGGAGGCTATCAGCGAGATCGCAATCAAGCCCTCGCAGGCAGTTGAGCACCTGGACGGCGGCGAGGGTGGCGGCAGCGCGAGAGGGCCCAGCACGGCGAGGCCCTACGCCGAGCGCAGCCGCCCGCCGGGCACGCGCCGTGGAGCTGCGCGAGGAGAGCTGGGCAGGATCTGGACCTGTTCGCGATGAGTACCACCGCGGCATGAGCGACCTGGAGCCCAGCAACCCCGATGCGTGGGCCGTCGCCGAGGACGAGCACTACGGCTACGTTCAGGCCGTCAAGCTCTTCATGCGGGAGCACGGCGGCCGGCCGACGGACTCCAGCGACAGCAGCGACGACGGCAGCAACGGCAGCGGAGGCGCAAGCGACAGCAGAGGCCGCCCAGGTGCTGCAGCGCCGCGGCCCCCTTCCACCGCGGGCCTGCCCCTGGGCGCGCAGTGGGCGGCGCGCGTCGCACTGGCTGAGACTGCCCGGAGCTCCTGCCTCTGGAGGAGTGGGCGGCACAAGCCAAAGAAGAGGCTGATGCCGAGGGGGCGGCCTTCGTAACCGTCCCCGCCAGGGCTTCAAGGAGTGGATTCACAACTCCCTGATCGCGGGTGCTGGGGGCGTGCGCGCCTATCGGCGAGGTCCTCGAGGTTGGGCACCTGATGACGTTTCCCATGGCGCCCCCGCTCATGGCCCCGACCGCGTCAAAGTCGCGGCGGCGCAGCGGTCCTCAGAGGTCTGGAAGATCCGCCAGGACAGCAACAGCTTCCGTCTTCGCCGCCCTCCGAGCGACGACGAGGCGCCCCCCCGACCCACGGCCGACTGCGTCCGCAGGGCCGCCAAGGCCTTCAGGCGCAGCACGGGAGTCGGCAGTGACCGACTCAACCCCAGGAAGGCCGCCGACCTCAGCGACCAGCTCCTCGAGGCCGCCATCGACTTCGGCATGAAGTGCGACGAGCTGGGGGGATGGCCCGACGTCATCACCGACTCGCTGGTGGTCATGCTTCCCAAGCCCAAGGGTGGCTTTCGGCCCATTGAGCAGCTGGGATGGCTTCCGCGCCACTGGAGTCGGGTCCGTCAGCCCGACGCGAGGCGATGGGATTCCCAGATCGACCCAAGCGTCGCGGGCTCCTTTTGGGGCGGCCGAGGGCGCGCGGCCGAGGAAGCCGTCTGGTGGCAGGCCCTGCGGCCAGAGGCCGCACGCGCACGAGGCGAGTGAGCAGAGGCCGCCCTCATCGACGTCGTGAAGACGTACGAGCTGGTGGATTTGGCGATCATCCAGGAGCGGGGCATCTTGGCAGGTTACCCGCGGGGGCTCCTCGGCGCGGCCCTCGCGCTCTACTCAGGCGAGCGGCGATGCTTGACGGCAGCGTCTCCGACCCCTTCCTGCTGGACGCGGGCCTCATTGCTGGCCGCTCGCATGCGGGGAGGCTTCTGAAGTGCGGCCTGCTAGTCCTCGCCGACGAGCACGGGCGACTTTGGCGAGTGCTGGGGCCGCGCGTCATGCTCGCGATCATGTGCGACGACTGCTGCGTGGGCTGTCACGACCCCATGGCACAGGTCGCGGCATGCGTGGCCTTGGCTACACATGCCGTGATCACGCAGCTGGTGGCACTGGGCTGCAAGGTGTCGGAGTCCCAAAACGAGCTGCTTGCAGGCTCGCCCGAGTTGGCCTCGCTCGTGGCCAAGCAGATGGGCGGCTCGGCCTTCCCCATCGCGGACTCGGTCAAGAACCTCGGCGTGGACTACTGCCTCGACGGCCAGGCCTTCGTCGTCCTCGAGATGCGCAACTCGAAGGCAGCCGCGCAGCTTCAGAGGCTGCGCGCGATCCGATCACAAGACACCCGCCGCGGTGAGGGTGGCCAACACGGGCCTCCGGCCAGCTACGCGGCACGGCCTCAGCGCGGTCGGCTGGCCATCGCCGCAGCTCACCAAGTGGAGGAGGCAGGTGAACGCCGTCCACCGCGGCAAGGGCCCTGGCAAGAGTCTTAGCCTCAGTTTCCTCCTCAGCAAGCGCCTGGCTAGCGACGCGCTCCTCGGCCGTGTCTCGCTGCCCATCGCGACGCGGGCCAAGGCCGCACAGTTCAACTTGGACCGCACCGACCCACGGGCACTCGGCTGCGCGTTCGCGGGGGCCCTGGCACGCAAGGAGGAGGAAGGCATAGAGGCCCTGGCGGGCCGAGGGCCTGCATCGGGATGCGGCCAAGCACCCCGGTCTCGAGCACCTGGCGGGAGGGGGCGCACTCTCCGGCATAAGGCGCGCCCTGCATCGCAAGAAAATGAACAAGCAGACGGCCCAGCAGATGGGCTCGGTCAGGAACGCGCTGGTAGGATGTCTCTGGCCAGTGGCTCGGCGCTTCGAGGCTGAGCGTCCGCTAGCATCGTCGCCTCGGTGCCCTCGAGGGTTTCAGGCACACGGCACTGTGCGACACCTGGCCCAGCAGCGCCCCGCCGCGGCACTCGGCCGCGCCGAATGGGAGGCCAACGACGACGGCGAGAGGCGACCGCCAGACGACATCCACTTCAGGACCATCGTCGACATGGACAGCACGCGCGAGACCGAGGGATCCTCTGCGGTCGCGGGCGCTCGCACCAAAGCACAGGAGGTCTCTCCCACCGCCCACGGAGGAGAGGACGGCTCCCAAGGAGGGCCGCGGCGACCTGGTGGGGCAACCCCTCATGGGCGACCTGCTCACGGACGGCAGCGCCCTGGATCCGAGATTGGTCTCAGCTCGCGGCGGCCGGGCAGTGGCCGTCACGGGTCAGGGCACGGAGGCCGTCAACATCTTCGGCCCGCTGCCCTGGCCCTACCCTCGGGAGTCGGGCGCGGCGGAGCTGGCCACCGCCATCGAGGGGCTCCAGAACTGCATGCCCCCTGTCAGGATCTTCACCGATTGCCAGCTGCTCGTGGACGGCTTCGACGCGGGCAAGGCATGGTGCCTCCAGTGGCAGAAGCCCTGCATGGAGCTCTGGGTGCGACTATAAGCGCTGATTGAGGACATCGGCATCGACAACATCACCGTCCACAAAGTGAAGGCCCACGCGACGCTGGCGGACGCGCAGGCCGAGCGCATCACCGCGCGGCAGCGGCGGGGCAACCACAGTGCCGACGCGCGCGCCATTCAGGGCGCGTTGCTGCACTCTTCGGACGAGGCTGTCCGCGCGCGCAGCCTGCACCAGGATCGCCAAGTCAGGGAGGTCTTTCGCTGGCTGGGAGCTGCCATGCAAGAGGGCGACGCCGAGTTGACGGCGGAGGACGGCCACGACGGCCCAGGCATGGCAGCAGTGCGGCGCGGCTGGCGCGGAATGCAAGCTGCGCTGGCGTAGCCGCTGCAGCTTCCGCGATTGCCCAGGGGGGGCGTGCGGTCGGCAGGGCGCGTGGCTGGAGGTCGGCAGAGACACGCTCTGGGCCTGCCATGAGTGTGCTGGGCGCGACGAGGCGCCCTCGGGTTCGTGGACCTCGGGCGCGGAAGGCGCCTCGGGCTCCGTTACGAGACCTATGTTGCTTCACATCACCAATTAGGCCCCTGCTGACTTTTTTCCACATAATATATTGGGATGAAACGCTGCCGCTGGATAGATCGAGCACAGTTGATCACAACACAAACGCTCCTGCGAGCCCCCGCCAAAATGGCAAGAAATGGTGAGCTCAGATCCGCATGGCTACATTGCAACCGAACCGCTTGACCACCATCTCGACCGAACTGGCGGAATTCGACCACGCGTCCGACAAAATGCGTTCGACGAGGGACGCGCTGCACAATGCCCCGGCCACGGGCAGCGCTACGAGGGAAAGCGGGCCCTTCGATGTGTCACTTTCAGCGCCCGTGAAAGTGACACCTCCCAGGGCCCACTTAAAGAGCACCAGAAAGGCTCCAAGAAGGCCCCGAGAAGGCCCCAGGGCGGCACCAAGAGGGCTCCCAGAGGGACCCAAGAGAGGCCCCAAGAAGGGCCCAAGAGGGCCCTCCGCGGTGTCACTTTCAACGCCCGTGAAAATGACACCTCCCAGGGCCCACTTAGGGCCTCAGAAAAGCTCTAAGAAGGCCCCGAAAGGGCCACAGAGAGCCGCCCTGGGTTCAACTCCGCGTGGCGGAGTTGGAAGCGATAACTTCAATACCCTACTGGAGGCCTCTTAGGGGCCCTAAGACGGCACTGAAGAACCCCATCGGGGCTTTTTCAAAGGCAGAGGAGGGCGCAAAAAGGGGCCTCAGTGAGCCCCTGGTCTAACTCCACCTGGCGGAATTGGAAGCGATATCGCCCGGCGCCTTCATGGAGCCGCTCGGAGCTTCCAAGACGGCTCCAGAAGGCCCCAGGAGGGCCCCAAGAGGATCGAACGACGATTCCTGGAAGTGCACCAGTGAGACCCTTGTTGACCTCCGCCTGGCGGAGTTGGAAGCGACAATTTCCAGTGCCCTCTTGGGGCCTCTGGGGGGCCCCTCAGAAAGCTTTGGGGAGCACAGTGAAGGCCTTCGCAGGGCCGCGTGAGAGCCGTACCAGGGCCGCATGTGTGCGCGGATGGGGGCGACGAGTGCTGACGCTGACGAATATGAGAATGATGAGGGCGATCAAGGCTGGCCCGAAACGAATCCTGGCGTGGCGGCTTACCAGAGGCCCTGTTCCCTAACCTCACTTGCTTTCACCCGCGGTGCTCGACGGCCGTCTCGGAGGGCCCCAAGAACGTTCCCCGAGGGCCCCAAGAGGGACCCCCCAAAGTGGTACAAAGAATTCGCGCGAACGTGTAATCTGTTGTAGGCCTTTCGGGGCCCTCTGGGAGCTCTCTTGGGGCCCCCATTGGTGGCGCCTTGGGGCCTTGGGATGGCTCCAAGAGGCTTCGGGATTGCCCCAGACCGCCACAAGACAGCTCCGAGGGCCCACTGGGGCCCCAGGAAGGCCCCAAGAACGCTCCCAGAGGGCCCCAAGAATGCTCCAAGAGGGCCCCAAGAGGACCCCCACAAGTGACAAAAACTATTTGCATGAGGGTGCAACTTACTCGGCGCCTCTTGGGGCGCTCTTGGAGCCGTGTTGGGCGCCACTCGTGGACGACATGGGCTGGGCGACGGCATGTGGACCCTGTCGCTTGGGCCATCGGGGGTGCCCCCCAATGGGGCCACGAAGCGTGTGAGCGTATGACGGAATGGGCTGGGCGGCGGCCTGTGGGCCCTGCCTGTGGGGCCGTCGATGTAGCTCCCCGTGGGGCCACGAAGCGCGTGAAACGTATGCCGAAATATGCTGGGCGGCGGCCTGGGAAACCTGCCGCTGGGACCTTTGTTTAGTAGAGCTGCCTATGGGGGCGCGAAATCTTTGAGGGTGTCATCAATGTGGCCTGGGCGGCGGCATGTGGACCTTGCCGCCGGGACCTCCGATGAGCTCCTCATGGGGACACGAAGCGTCTGAGGGGCGTGCCGACATGGGCTGGGCGGCGCACTAAGGACCCTGCCGATGGGGCCTTCGGTGGAGCACCTCACAAGGCCACGAGACTTGCGGGGGATGCGGCGAAGCAGAGACGCGGGGGAACAAGGGGGGTGTTTTGATGATGTTGATGAGGATGGTGGTGGTATTGATGATGGAGACGACGAGAATGCTGATGATGCTGATGATGATGGTGATGGCGACGATGACGATGGACGATGACGACGGGGACACGCGGAGAGCAGGGGCAGATACGCGAAGAGGGAGGACGAGGGAGGGGGCCGGAAGGAATGACGCGGGGCGGTGTCTCTTCAAAACGAAGAACCAACACTGCAATATGGTAGGAAATTTCTGGACGACCCCCCCCCCTTGGCGCGGTCAATGTCCGCGACAGCATCGCTGGCACTACGAACGAAATGATCGAACTCTTCCTGCGACGTTACCCGCGGGGTGGATCAGCCAGGGATGGGGGTCGAAACCGCCCCAGCGCAAAGCAAATGTACAATCCTGAGAAACCCCAGCCCACATCAACCGATCCGCAACAAGCACGCAAGCCTTTGACGACCCCAACGCACGTGACATCGCATAACGCGACGCGCCATCGAAAACGTTCGACGCGCGGCCTCGGAATGACATCGGGCTTCCTGGAACGCCGAATGGAAAACATGAAAAACCGCCTTGTGGGCTCCGAGACCCAAAATTACTGATGTGAAGGATTTCGGCTCTAGTATCCGTCGCAGCGGCCGCGGCGATCCTCGCCGCGAGCGCCGTGCCCCTCTCCAGCCAAGCCAATGGCCCGCACGGAGCTGCAGCAGATGATGGTGAACGCCGCGACGGCGGCGGCGGTGGCGCCTCGGCTGGCAGCGGCGGCGCGGCCGTGGCGGCGCGAGAACAGCCTGCTGCGCATCCGCCGCCCCCGCCCCCGCCAGCTCTTCCACCGTGGCGGAGGCTCGACCCGCGCGACTCCCACGGGCTATGGCGCGCAGGCAACCACCTCTTCTGCGTCAAGTGCGGCTACTGCACGCAGGGTGGCAGGATGGCAGGCTTGGCGAAGGAGTGCCCGAAGGCCCCCAAGAACGACAGGCATAAGGCGGTCCTCGGCCGTCTCAAGCGAGGGCTGCAGCCAGCGGGGCAGGGCAGCGTCGGTGACCCTGAGCCCTTGCGCCGCATGCGCAGGCGGATGGACGGCTAGCCAGCCTTGCCTATCTTGGGCCAGAACCATGTGCGTAGGTTCGCTCACGCAAGGGATCGGGCCCGATGCCGATGGCACTGCAACAAGTCCAAGCGTGAGGCCTGGGCCATCAGGATAGTTGCGCTGCTGCCGGCTAGGTCGCGTCGGCGTTGCTCGCAGTGTGCTTCTCACGTGTGCATGGCCTAGGCTCGGCGCGCGCGCTCAGTTGCTTGCAGCTTGCAAGGGAGGCGAAACCAAGTGCGTAGGTTCACCCACACGCAGGATCGGGCCCCGATGCCAGCGGCGCCGCAACCAGTCCAGCAGGGGCCAGGGCCACAGGACGGGATGCGATGCTGCGGGCGCTCGCTCTCATTTCTAGCAGCATGGCTCCGTGCTCGGCGCCGCCTTCTACCGCAGCTTCGGCGGTCTCTCTCGCGCGGCGCGCTTCTGCGGAGGCTGACCCAGGTGCGTAGGTTCGCCCACGCACGGGATCGGGCTCTGAACCCAGTGGCAATGCAACAAGCCCGAGTGTGAGGCCAGGAGCCTAGGGTCGAGTTGCTTTGCTGATGGTCAATCGCCTGTGCCGCGTGCCTCTCTTGCTTTGCTCAGTCGCGGCACGCTCGGTGCCTCCAGACTCTGTCGCGCGAGCGGAAGCTGAGCCAGGTGCACATGGGACCGGGCTCCGATGCCACCGGCGCTGCAACTGTCCTATTGGGGTCTGCCCTATGGAAGTGGTGCGACGCTGATGGCGAGGTGTTGTCCTGCGGCCGTCGCGCCCGACGCGCGCGTGCACTGCCTGGCTAAATCTGTTTGGCGCGAAGCGCAATATCATTTCAGCAGCGCGACCGTGCTGCGTGCTGCTCCTCACTGGCAGCATCAGGCTGCCCTTTTTCACTGCCGCGATGCGCGCCTTCCGTGCAGCTCTGCCCTGAGCGGTGGCTTCGGGGGCTGACCCAGGAGTGAAATTTGGCCCTCGCTCGGGATCGGGCCCCGCGCCATTGGCAATGCAACCGGCCCGCCTCAGTGGCCAGGGGCCGAAATGACGGGTTGCTCTGCTGATGGGAGGTGCAATGGAGCGCTAGTTTTCGCTTCGGCGTGCTAGCACGCCGTCCGTTCATTGTAGCTTCTGGCGCGCCGTGCGCGACAGCTGCCCACGCGTCTGTCGACGCGGAGGGCGACCCGAGAGCGTCGGTTCGCCCACGCTCTGGTTCGAACTCCGCAGGCCTGAAGAGCAACCGCGTCAGCCGTGCGCAGCAATGCTGTGTGCCAGCCCGCTTGACCGCGCAGCGTGGCCTCTGCCGGCTGCCGCGCGGGCTGAGTCGCTCTAACTGCTGGGATCGGTCATCCGCTTGCCTCGGCCGAGGCGCGGCCGCGGCGGCACGAGAACAGCCTGCTGCGCAGCCGCCGCCCCCGCCCCCGCCAGCCCCTCCACCGTGGCGGAGGCTCGACCCACGCGACTCCCACGAGCTATGGCGCGCAGGCAACCACCTCTTCTGCGTCAAGTGCGGCTACTGCACGCAGGGTGGCAGGATGGCAGGCTTGGCGAAGGAGTGCCCGAAGGCCCCCAAGAACGACAGGCATAAGGCGGTCCTCGGCCGTCTCAAGCGAGGGCTGCAGCCAGCGGGGCAGGGCAGCGCTGGTGACCCCGAGCCCTTACGCCGCATGCGCAGGCGGATGGGCGGCTAGCCAGCCTTGCCTATCTTGGGCCAGAACCATGTGCGCAGGTTCGCTCACGCACGGAATCGGGCCCGATGCCGATGGCACTGCAACAAGTCCAAGCGTGAGGCCTGGGCCATCAGGGTAGTTGCGCTGCTGCCGGCTAGGTCGCGTCGGCGTTGCTCGCAGTGTGCTTCTCACGTGTGCATGGCCTAGGCTCGGCGCGCGCGCTCAGTTGCTTGCAGCTTGCAGCGGAGGCGAAACCAAGTGTGTAGGTTCGCCCACACGCGGGATCGGGCTCCGATGCCAGCGGCGCCGCAACCAGTCCAGCAAGGGCCAGGGCCAAAGGACGGGATGCGATGCTGCGGGCACTCGCTCTCATTTCTAGCAACATGGCTCCGTGCTCGGTGCTGCCTTCTACCGCAATTTCGGCGGCCTCTCTCGCGCGGCGCGCTTCTGCGGAGGCTGACCCTGGTGCGTAGGTTCGCCCACGCACGGGATCGGCCTCTGAACCCAGTGGCGCTGCAACAAGTCCGAGTGTGAGGCCAGGAGCCTAGGGTCGAGTTGCTCTGCTGATGGTCAATCGCCTGTGCCGCGTGCCTCTCTTGCTGTGCTCAGCCGCGGCACGCTCGGTGCCTCCAGGCTCTGCCGCATGAGCTTCCGATAGGATCGGGCTCCGACGCCAACGGCGTTGCAACTGTCCTATTCGGGTTTGCCCTAGGGAAGTGTTGCGATGCTGGTGGCGAGGTGTTGTCCTGCGGACGTTGCGCCCGACGCGCGCGTGCACTGCCTGGCTAAATCTGTTTGGCGCGAAACGCAATTTCATTTCAGCAGCACGACCGCGCTGTGTGCTGCACCTCACTGGCATCATCCAACTGCCCTTTTCACTGCCGCGATGCGCGCCTTCCGTGCAGCTCTGCCCTGAGCGGTGGCTTCGGGGGCTGACCCAGGAGTAAAGGTTCGCCCTCACTCGGGATCGGGCTCCGCGCCATTGGCAATGCAACCGACCCGTTTCAGTGGCCAGGGGCCGAATTGACGGGTTGCTCTGCTGATGGGAGGTGCAGTGGAGCGCTAGTTTTCGCTTCGGCGTGCTAGCACGCCGTCCGTTCAATGTAGCTTCTGGCGCGCCGTGCGCGACAGCTGCCCACGCGTCTGTCGACGTGGAGGGCGACCCGAGAGCGTAGGTTCGCCCACGCTCTGGTTCGAACTCCGCAAGCCTGAAGAGCAACCGCGTCAGTCGGAGTGACCTGGAGCCTTGGACCTGGTTGCTTCTCAGGTGCGGTGTACAACAATGCTGTGTACCAGCCCGCTTGACCGCGCAGCGTGGCCTCTGCTAGCTGCCGTGCGGGCTGGGTCGCTCCGACTGCTGGGATCGGTCATCCGCTTGCCTCGGCTGAGGCGGCCGGTTGCGCTCGGCACTCGGACGAATCTGCGAGCGTGCGCCGAGGCGCACGTGACCGAGCGTTGCCGCCGCAGGGCCAAAGGGAAACGCCCCTGTCCGAGGTGCAGTACGAGCTAGGAGCTCCTGACTCCTTCAGACGCGGGGATCCTCATCATCATCATCATCATCATCATCATCATCATCATCATCATCATCATCATCATCATCATCATCATCACTGTCGCCATCGTCGTCGTCGTCGCCATCACAATCATCAACTACAACAGCCGCATCATCACCAGCATCAGCAACTTCATCATCATCAGCATCATTATCGTAATCAGCTTCATACACATCTTCAGGATCGTCGTCACCATCACCACCACCAATATCATCGTTACGTTCATTGTCACCATTATCACGTGCATCAATGTCCGTATTCGCAAACTCGTCGTCGCCGTCGTCACGATCATCATCATCATCATCATCATCATCATCATCATCATCATCATCATCAGCAACATCGTCATCATCATCATACTCTTCTCTCTCCTCATTCTCCTCCTCCGTCCCGTCATCCTCATCATCATCAGCGTCATCAACATCATCCACATCCGCATCCGCATCCGCACACGCATCATCATCTACATCATCGCCAACAACATCGTGGTCGTCATCAACATCACCAGCATCCTCATCATCAGCATCACCACCATCGTCGTCAGAATCATCAATGCCATCAATATCACTATCACCACCGCCATCGTCATCATCGGACTCGGAATCGGAATCGGAATCCTCGTCGTCATCGTCATCATCAGCGTACGCATCATCATCGACGTATTCATCATCATCATCATCATCATCATCATCAGCAGCATCATCAGCATCATCATCATCATGATTATCAGCATCATCGTTGTCACGATCAGTAGCATCCTCACCATCTTCGAAGCTATCACCGTTCCTCATTGACAACAGTCAACATCGTCGTCATCATCAACATTATCATCATCAGCATCATCATTATCGTCAACACCATCAGCATCGAACTCGCCATCATCACCATCATCATCAACATCATCATCATCATGTGCATCATCACCCGCATCCACAACCGCATAAGCATCATCATCATCGCCGCAATCATCATCATCATCACCATCATCACCAACATCATCAGCGTCATCATCGTCAACATCATCATCACTATCACCAAAACATTCGTCATAATCGGAATCGGAATAAGAATCGGAAGCCTCGTCTTCATCGTCATCATCATCATCATCGTAATCATCATCAGCATCGTCATCATCATCATCGTCGTCATCATCATCGTCGTCGTCACCATCATCGTCATCCGCATCATCTTCATCATCATCATCATCATTGTCATCATCATCATCAACAGCATCACCATCATCAACAACATCAACATCATCATCATCACCACCATCATCATCACAAGCACCACCACCACCATCATCATCACCGTCACCATCAGCATCAACATCATCATCATCATCATCATCATCATCATCGTCATCAACATCGTCATCACCACCACCACTATTACCATTATCATCATCATAACCGTCGTCATCATCATCATAACCTGCATCATCATCATCATCATCATCATCTTCATCATCATCATCATCATCATCATCATCATCATCATCATCATCATCATCATTCATCCACGGCTGTGTCACAATGTCCGGCACTGTACAATTTGCACGTTGAGGCGTGAAAGAGTGACAGGGGCTGTCGGGTGCTGGTACGGCTTAATGAAATCTTCAAAGCCCCACCCCCCTTCGCCACAACGTGGCGCATGCACCGCCACCTGGATGACCCTACGCCTCCTGACGCTCTCTCTAGGGCGTCCAAGACAACCGAGGAAGGCCACCAAGGCCGCCAAGATTGCCCAATGTTGCCTCAAGAGGCATCCAACAGCTCCGAAGAAACGCCAAATGCATCCCAAAAATGCCCCAGGAGCTCCCAATACGCTCTCCTGGAGGCCCTCGAGGAGGAAATAGAACAGGATTCGGCAACGGTACGGGTAGCATCTCGACGGCTTCATCCTCGTGCGATTCCTCGCCCTCCTGTCTCGTCGTGTTCGGTCCCAGGCCCCCCGGATGCGGAAGACGGCGGCCGCCCCGACCAATGCATCTGGCATCCGATCTGCAAGACGCGACTGTTGGGGGCGCACGGGGAGAAGGGGTGGAGGGAGGCAGGGCGGCTCTCTGTTTCCCCAATGGGCAAGCAACCACATCCATCGGAGTAACAAATCCAAGTTCAGCGGGTTCGCCGTCGTGTCGGAGGCGGCCATGAGCAGGTTCCGGTTCAAACTGACTACACTGGGGGGCTGGCACAAGATCTGCTTGACTATGAACTCCTCGATGAGCCCCGACTGCCAGTGCAGCTTCTCGATGAGCTGATTCGTCTGGTTATCGAACTCGTTGTCGAGCTCCTCGACCTGCTCGGCCGCCAGCGAGCCCATCGATGACACTGCACCTGCGTTCTGGACGTACCACATCACGGTCAGGGAGGTTAGCAGGGACATGAGGACAACGAAGAACAGCAGCAGAAGCACCCAGAGCTTCGGCGGGAAGCACCGCTTGTGCCCCTTGCTGATGTGGCGCCAGGACTTCCACTGCGGGTTGTAACTGGGAGGCTTGTGTTATTCCCGCCAGGCCACCCCCCTCCCTCCCTCCCTCCCCCCTCCTCTCTCGTGGGGGGCGTGCGAAGGCGGGGGGCAGGACAGAGGGGGTAGTTCAAAGGAGGAGATCGATGGAGGATGGACAAGGGTAAGGAGGAATAGTTGAGAAGATAGAATATAATAACAATATACAACAAGAGTAACAAAAAAGGGAGCTGGGAACAAGAAGAAGGAAGACCAGGAGAAACGATTATAGAGGGAGAAGCAGGAGGGAAAGAGGGAAGGAGGACTGAGGAGCGAAAAGAAGAGGTCGGAGGGGCGAGGAGGGAGGGAGGTACGAGGAAAGAAAAGAAAGAGAGAGCAAGAAGAGAGGAAGGACGGAATCAGGAAAAGATGGAGGAGAGAGGGAGGAAAACGGAGACGTTCCAGAGGAAAGCGGAGGGATGAACAAGAGAAACGAGGAAGGACGATGCCGACGAGGAGCAAGAAAGAGGGCGAATAATCCCACCAGCCCTCCCGGCGGAAATCGTTTGGGGCACTTCCTCGTCCAACCTCCCTCTGCTCTTTCGGGGAGGGACTTAGAATTGTTCCTAACAAATATACCCCCTCCCCCCACCCGACTGGCGACAAACCCAGGATCACGCGGGCCCCCCCCTGGTCAAGAAGCCCAGCAGAGCACACGCTGCGGCAAAATCTGGACCATGCACGGACGCCACGCGAGCACGCTGCATGGGCCTTGACAGATACGGTGGGGGGGGGCCCTTCTATTGCCCGCTCTGCGCGAGCCTACCGCCCCTGTCGAACAACACATGTCAACTTTGAGGCCAAGTCCGGGGCGTGCGGGGCTCTGCAGTAGCTTTCGACGAGGACGGCGGTGATGCCCAACGTGTCCGCTCAGCGCACCCACCGTGTGAGCGTTTTCTCAGTCAGCGTTTGCGACACTGGCCGGAAGGGGGGTGATGGGGGGGTCCTGACTACGGAGCTCTCTTCTTAAAGCGACAGTTTGCAGCAGCGCGTCCGTCCCATGGGGGAGGGACCCCACCTGCTCGAAGCAGGCGCCAAAAACAGTTTTGATCTACTCCAAAGGGGGGAAAGGGGGGGTGCGAGGGCCCTCGCCGATCGGCAAGACAACGAACAAAAAAACGATCACCATCCCTGTCGACACACGATGCGAAGCACACTGCGTGGAAATCGTTGGTTCGTTCGCGGGCGCCCTGTGGTGGTGTTGCACTGGCTTCTGTGCGAAAGGGGGGCGGGGGGGGCCTTCACATGCATTGCTCCGTGCAGGCCCACGACCCCTGATACAAAACCATCCAAAGTGCAATCTGCGACAACATCTGGATCATGCGCGGGCGTTCCCTGATCACTGCGCGCTGGTTTTTGGCAGGGCCAGCGGCGATACCCTCATGTTGCCTGCTCTGCGCAGGCCCATCCGTTACAACAAAAGCACCGCACATTATAAACTGCAGCAGAATATTGACCATGCGCGGGCGCGTCCGAAACTTCCCATCGAGCATTCAATTTTGAGATTTCCCCTCCCCGCCCGATGATCTTTATCAACCGTCCGACCGCGTTGTCTTCCGACCACGATTGATTGAGGTAGACAGACAAGGGAGTGTTCTTTCTCACGCACCCGTCCAAACCCCAGAATACAAACAACCAGACTGGTCCCTCAATATGTCTGGGCAAACTGCTGAAAGGAAGAACGATGTGTGAGTTGGTGTTGGTGTTTCGGGCTTCACCACAGAGCCGAGCATTCGGAGGGCCGCGCGGGCAGATGAGTGCACATTTGGCAGCTCTTCGAAAACGAAGCAGACGGATAACGCGCACCCGAAAACACGACTGTGAAGCAGAAGCGGCACAAGGAATACGAATACTAAGACTAAAAAGGGAAGAGGAGAAGGGCGGGCCCGAGGGGCACCGCAGCTATACATGCTGAAACAACTGCTGACGGGTGCAGCCCCTTTTGAGGCGCCCGGTCCACATGTTGGGGATGCCGTCGTCATCGCAGGCGGCTGTTCTTACGAGCGGCGGGCATAAAGAGTTCTTGAACTTCCTGTGCGACGCTACCTGCCTAGTTGTACCATGTGTGATGCTGGTTGGGCGGATGCTCTTCGGAGCACCCCCGCGTTGCTGACACAGGACGGAAAAAAAACAAACATCCCCAGCAATCGACGTAAACATGTTCAGCGAAACGCATCTAACCTCGCACGGTCTGCCTTCAAAAACCAAAACGAGTCTAACGCAAACACGAGCTTGCTCAGAACATAACTGCCGTATACGATGTATTGTCGCGTCTTGCCAATAACGTCCGCGTCGTTATTAGGTGTAGCTGTTTGAACGCGTGGTGGGCTTCGCCCAGCCTCCTGTTCAATTCGGTAGACGCCCTCCCACCGCACGACATAAACCCGCCCGACTAAATAGCGTCCTTTACGGCTGTGATGCATTCGCCACTTGGGGTTCGGATTGTCTTGTCTGTGGATATATGTGTTTGTCCCGTCCTCTCCCAAGTGAACGTCAGGTCGTACTTCTTGCCGTCTTCCACAGTTGATCACAGCACATTCTTTAAGTTGGGACCGTGCAGAAAAACACCAACAAAGTCTCATCAGCAAAGAACGAATCTCGCATGATTGCGTAATCTGGCGAGACTACCATACACATCATGCAGATTACACTTTGGACGATGATGGGAAGGTGGGGCGAGGGCGGGCAGCGTTGAACGATCCCTGCTCGTTATTGTCGTTAAGAAAAACGGCCAGCACGAGCCCAGATGGAGAAATACCTTGCTGAGTAAATCGAACGTGCCCTTCCCTCCATACCATTTGGCAGACCAAAGCGTGGAAGATCTTCGCGCATGCAGTCTGGCTTCCATCTACCAAGGGCACTGGCCCAATCTAGCAACAGTAGAATAAAGCCACCGTTATGTGAGAATGGGCCGCGTCGGTCATCCAGCATGTCAAAATTTGTGCGTCGCCAGTGCCACGTCGCGGGCCAAAACAAGACTGTGCATCCTGTACTCGTGTTTCCGCCCCTCCTTGAAGCAACCGGTTGTATAGAATTGACGCCAGAATCTTATACCCAAAAAGCAATAACGATATCGGTCTGTAGTCTGCGCTTCATCGGAAACCAAACTCTTCCAACAATTCTGGGGGGACGTCATCAGGTCCGCCTGCATTGCTTTTCTTCAACATGCGGATCACGTTCTGAAATTCCTTCAGCGTCAACGACCCCATGTCGGATAGAAAGCTTGTCGCCAAGAAGCGAATGAGTGCTTGGCCCGTGATTTGGAAACCTAGATTCCCACAGTGTAGATTCAAAATGATCTGCAATGACGTCCAGTCTTTCCGCTGTGTCTGACATTGTGCCATTTGGGCGTTGTATGCTTGCGTGCTGCACGGTCTCCAGCCTGTGCAAACAACTCACAGCATCCCACCCACCACTCGCCACAAGATACTTCAGCCACGATTCGCGACCCTGCTTCCCAGACTTTCGTATTTCCCTGTGTAGTCACCGTTCGTTGTCGTGGTCCCCATGCTGTCGGTAACCAGAGCGCCGCTGTATCAAATCCAGAGTTCGCTGGCTAGTCCACGGACGTCGGGCTTTGATGTCTCTAGCTGGCAGAGAGGCAGCAGCACGGGAGAAAGAAGTCTGCAGAATTGTGTTTGCAGTGTCCAAATTATCCGAGCAACCATGTTGCTCCAGCGCGGCTTGAGCAAACTGTCCGATGAATTTGTCGCGGAACCGCTTATCGTCCAGCGAAGCTTTGTCGATGGTGCGCATACTCTGACGGTGCTGCGGCTGCGTATGAAGTCGACGTTGATCGTGGCAACGGTGAGGAAATGGCGAGTGTTCAAAGAGGCCTCGCGGGCTGTCCAACAATCCTGGATCGTCGTCAACATGCTTCCGTCGCATATAACACATGGTCGATGTGTGAAAACCGTGCTATCGAGATGATGTGGTCCAGAAGGTTGATTCCGACGTTTCGGCGCGTAGTTTTCATGATGTCTGGGTGGTCGAAGCAAGAATTTGCCACCACCAAGTCATGCGAATTACATGTCTCCATGAGCAACTGTTTATTTGAGATTGCCTCTCTCTTATGTATGGCAGGGTCTTCGACAAGATCGTGAGGCGGAGAATCGAAAACATGTGGCCCGACAGTGTTGTCCCCCCCAGTCCCCAGTCCCACTCGTACAACCCGCTGGATTAAAAAATGGATGTGGTGGGGAGCAAAGAAGACATGGCAGGCCGACCGTTAGGCCACGGGGCCCATGACAATGTTGGATTTCAGGCCGACGTGGGAGTTTTAGCTGCATCTGTCACCTCTTTTGATATTCTAAAGGCCAAGGGGGACCAGCATCTGAAAGAGGCATTCTGCCTGAGACTTCCTCAACAAAAATTCAGATCGGCTCCCAAAGCGATCGAACATTGTGCCAAGCCATGCCGTCTGAAAGTGGGGATTTCGCCTGTGACTTCCTGGGGAAAATTCAGATCGATGTTCATGCCACGTGGGAGTTGCGACTCCGTTCGGGACTTCCTCAACAAGCATCTTCTGGCCTCGTTCGGGGTAGTCACTTTCCCCGGGAGGGCGCACGATTCTAAACAGAACTTCCCGCTGCATTGCTCCACGCCCTGCGGTGCCCTTCCACCGTCCGGTCCATGGAATTGTCTTGGAGTCATCTTGGGGCCGGTCGAAGGGCGGGCCCAGGGGCGGCCCCCTCGCATCGCACCGATCACAGCTTTCAATACAGCGGGCGGTGGTAGCTGCGCGCTGGAATCCCAAAGTGCAGAAGTGGCACTGTGCGTCGTAGCCAATACGTGCTCGGCGCTGTGCTTCAGACGGAACGCATGAACTCAGTGAACTCAGTGGGATCTGGGCCCCAGGCTCGGTTTGGGAGGGCGGGTGGGGCTGAGCGACACGGCTTGCGGCTTGGGGTACCTTTAGGTCGGGCATGTCCCCCAACAGGCGAATTTTGGACGAACAATATCAAAAATAGCCCACATAATTCAAAACACTTCCAACAGTAGTCGAAGAATTGTCCCGAAACTATTTTCAACAACTATTTTCGAATATCCCTCCTGTAGAGGGACAGGCCCGACTTAAGGGTAGTTTGACCCCTCTCATATCCTACCCCTGGGTCTGGACGGCGGGGACGCGACCGACTGGAACGCTCAAAATGGGCCGAGATGGATCCAAGAGCTCTATACAGCCCGAGATGACCTCCAAGATGGGTGAAGATATCCGAGGAGAGCTCAAGATGGCTTCTCTGGTGCGTTCTTGCATTTTCGCTTCCGGCGGGTTTATACGGCCTCGAAATGGCTCCAAGAAGGCCCAAGAGGGCCCCAACAGGCCCAATATGCTCCCAACACTGTCCCAAGAGCGCAGAAGAGCGCCCCAAGAGGGTCCCAAGAGGCGACTTGTGGGACTCCAGAGGGGCAGAACTAGTTAAGAACCCTACTCCAGATTTCGTAATACACCCCTCACGAGGATTCTGGCCCCGACGGGGGAGGGGAGAAAAAACCCGCCCCATCTGTGATCGATCGCCCGAAAGATGGCCCCAAGATACCTCCCAGACCCCTCCCACAGAGCCCCAAGAGGCCCCAAGAGGCCTCCAAGAGGCCCCCAAGAGGCCCCCAAGAGGCGCCCAAGAGGCCCCAAGAGGCTCCCCCCGAGGCACCCAAGACGCTCCTGGAAGCCCCTGGAGCCGCCAAGAGGCCCCCAAGACGCCCCAAACGGCCTCCAAGAGGCTCCCAAGAGGCCCGAAGAGGCTCCCCCAAGGCACCCAAGACGCTCCTAGAAGCCCCTGGGGCCGCCAAGAGGCCCCGAAGACACCCCAAAAGGCCTCCAAGAGGCTCCCAAAACGACTCACACCACGACGAGGGCCCCGAACGACTCGCACCACGAGGAGCCCGAACGAGTCACACCAGGAGGAGGGGCCAGAACGACTCACACGACGACGAGGGGCCCGAACAACTCACACCACGAGAAGCCCGAACGACTCACACCAGGACGAAGAGCCCGAACGACTCACATCACGAAGAGCCCGAACGATTCACACCAGGAAGATGGGCCCGAACGACTCACACCAGGACAAGAAACCCCAAACGACTCAAATCACGAGGAGCGCTTTCTCTCCCTCCTCCTCCGCCTGCGGCACTGCGGGCAAAGCGGTTCTTGTCCGCCGCAGCCCGCGCCGCGCGCGCGCCCGATCGCGCGGCGCGACGCCCGACCCCCTGCCTCAGAGGTCCTCTGAAGGGGCCTCAGGAGGGGGCCTCAACACGCCTCTGGAAACCTGGCCCGCAGACGGGGGTGAGAGGAGCCACAGGGGCCAGGAAGGGACCTCAAGGGCCTGGGAGGAGAGGAAAGCGGAGCCAGGGTCCAGGCACTGGGGCGGGCCTAGATTTGTACTGGGCCCGCCGCCCCCCGACCACCACCTCCATAGTGGAGTACGTACTCCTCCTCGCTCGAAAGACGCGGAGGTGGTGGTGGGGGGGGGCAAATGTATTGTAGGGTTGTGGGCCCCCACCCCTCACCAGGAGAGAAACAAAGCCTGCGTGGGCGCGAGAAAGGAACGGAGGGGGGGCCCACAACCTTCTAGGGGGGGGAGGGGGGGCGTCCCGCGGGCCCAGGTGTCAAAGGATGAAGGTGGTCTCTTCCCCCTCGCGGCCGCCTGCGCCCCCAGGTCCGTTCCTGGGGGCCGGCACGCTCACCGCGAGGGGGTGATCACCAACCTGTACTCCGCGGGGTGGTGCTCGCCGTGGTTGTCGTTCGGGGGGCCACGGGGGCGTTCGCGTGCGTGCTCGGCGCCTTCGCGTGGTGGTTGCCCCCGTTGCTCTTCTTGTGCCCCTGTTACGGGCTGTGAGGATGTCTCCTGGCCATGTGGAGTCGGTGGTCCAGGTCCAGGTCGCGGCTCGAGGAGTCCAGCTTGACGAAGTTGCTCAACGCCTTCGTGATGCTGGCGTGGCTGGTGCTGCGCTGTCTCCAGGAGTGATGCCCCACCACCGACTTCCGTCCCAGTAGCCTCGATGACCCCCGTCGGTCGGTACCCTCTGCCTCCCAAGCGCCCCATGGGCTGGGGAGGTGGACTATGCCTACCTCCCAAGCGCCCCGTGGGCTGGGGAGGTGAGCAGTGCGTGCCGACGGGTGTTAAAGAGCATGCAATACTTCCTGGTGGTGCCGCTGGAGGTAATGCTGAAGTCGAAGATGCCAGCCTGGGAGGTGCGGTCTCTGGTGGAGGCCTCTTGGGAGGGTATCCTGCAAACTGTGTATGTGCCATAGTAGACGACAGCTCCTTCTGGATCTCCTCCGCCGACAGTTGGCCAGCGTACTGTCCAGGTCGCGGCTCGAGGAGCACCGCGCCTGGACGTTCTGACATCCAGCAATCGTTGCCATCATATCCATTATAGTGCCACGTCTGTGCCTTTGTGTATGCGTCGGCGGTGGGCTGGAGTGTTTGCTCTATGGCCTGCGTCAGTGTAGTTGTCGTAGTGATGTCTCCTCCGCCTCGTCCTTCTCCCGCTCCCACCACAAGGAGGATGTACAAGGAGGCGGGAGGAAAGAGGAACAGGGGAGATATGCGGGGGCAGGCGGAAACACGCCTGAAAAACACGACTGTCGGCATGCTTCGCAAGAGTTGCTGTTTTGAGATGGGCTGGTGGGGATACGCGAAGCGTAACGAATTAAGAACCCTACTCCAGATTTCGTAATAAAGGGAGGGGGTCTCATTTCGGGGGGGGTCTCTTCCAGGCTATCTTGGAGGGCCTGGGGGGGGGGTCTGGGGACGATGTGTTGGAGGGTTCTCCCACGGGGGAGGTCTGAAATGGCTTGTCTTGGAGGGTCCAGACCCCCCCCCCGTAATCTGGAGTACCTTCTGTGCTCGCTGTCCTCCAAGATGGCTCCAAGAGGGCCCCAAGATAGCCCCAAGACGGTCTCAAAGGCTTAACACATTGCCTGACGACGGCAAAAGAGGGCCATAAACGGCGAATGTTGAAGCCCCAGAGGGGGACAGTAAAATAGGACCCCGCCTTTGTGGGTCGAGGTCCTCCAAGATGGCGCCGAGAGTGCCTCTAAGGCTCCCGAAAAGGCAACAGGAGGCCCGCATAAGGACTCGGTAAGCTCCCACAATGACGCCAAGAGGGCCCAAGATGATTCAAAGAGGCCTCCAAGATGCTCCCAGAGCAACTGTTTGAAACGTCGTTCTCCTTATTGACGCCAGCGCCTTCTCCCGCATCCTTCTCATGCTCATCCTCCTCCGTCTCCTCCTCATACACCGTCCTCCTCTTCCTCCTCGAAGTCCTCCTCCTCCTCCTCCTCCTCCTCCTCCCAACCAGGGTGAATCAGAAGTTGAGAAATACTGTACGAAATCAAGCACACCCTCCTACTGCTCGCGTTCCTCATCCTGCTCCTCCAACTCCTCCATCATGCTTCCTCCTCCACCTTTTCCTATTCGTCATCCTCCCGCCTCCGAATCCTTGTTTTCCACCCGTCCTCGTTCGACGGGTCCGCGAAGGCACATGTGTTTCACTCCTGGGTCTACCCAGACTGATCCCAAACTTCGGTTTGACACCTTTTTACTGCTTTGTTCCAGTGTACGTCCCCCAGACTCCCCATGATCAATCAAGGCAACTCGCCTGGGCATCGTTGCTGGGTGGGCTGGCTGGGATAAGCGAAACGTGAAATACTAAAATGGGAAGGGTGGAGAAGGAGGAGGGCAAGAGATACCCTGCTCACGATTCCATCCGACCTCCTCCTCCTCCTCCTCCTCCTCCTCCTCACAATTACATGCCACTCTCCGCGTACTTTTGTTTGACTAACCAAATTCCCGGAGGTTCGGTTTTCGCTCGGGTGTTTTTGTCAAAATGCTGTTCCCGCTGAAGCACTGACCTCATGTTCGAGTTCCCGCTCGTTCCGAATCGTGCTCCCGCTGCAGTGCTGGCCTCGCTTCCGCGATTCCGATCGTTCCGAATCGTGCTCCCGCTGCAGGGCTGGTTGTCCTTCCAGATAGGCCTCAAAATCCAGAAACTGCCCCCCCCGACAAAACCGTCGGACGTGATTTGGGGTGTCGATTCGTTGATTCTTGGGGCCGCAGCTGCTCGCCATCCGACGGTGCGAATCAAGAGCACATCTACGCCATGGTACAAGATGAGGGGAAGGAGTAGGACGTCAGATATGACGCGAACGCACCTAGCTTGCCTCCTGCCCCTCCCTCATATCCTCCCCCTCCTCCTATTCCTCCTCCTCCTCTTCCTGTCTCGAAACCTAAGTCACATGTTGGATGGCCGGCTGCATACTGCAAGCGTGAAATTCTCACAGCCTCCACCGCTTCATCTGGAGCAATTGACTTAGCCGTGAAGGAAGACTTCGGATCGCTGACACGATTTCCTGCAATCATTATCGGGATCGTCACTGCATAGCCCCGCTCCCACACAACCGCATCGATGCACAAAGCGGCTGCTGAGCGCGTCCCGGCAAGCCTGCCGTCGTTTGCGTACACCAGGAGGAACGCATTTGCAAAGTCGTCGGTGGGAATGTGACCAGCTTGAGACCAGAACCTCTGGTTTTTCATGGTATAGTTCGCCAAGGACTCGGACCGTACATTCCACGCCCGTTGCTGCCCGCAGACCATATCATCGATGTCACGTGCTGGGCGCCAGTCGGATTGAACATGCTGAAGATGGTACGGGCGTTGCGTTCGAACATGGGAGCCAGGCTAAGGTCCGAAAGTACGGTATTCCCATGGATCACGCCAGCCAAAGGCTGACAGCTTGTAATACAAACGATGCCCTGCGACGGAGCACCGTCGCCATGATAATCCGGCAACTGGTCCAAAAGATAAGTGGCGTTTCTCCTCCGCATAGGGCCAGTCTGGGTCAAGTCGTTCACGGGCGCCTCAGCGTCGGCATTGCGCGTGAAGAACAATCCCCTGAAATCGAAAAAATGTGACTCGCACTGGGTCCCTCCTCCTCCTCCTCCTCCTCCTCCTCCTCCATCTCCTCCTCCTCCTCCTCCTCCTCCTCCATCTCCTCCTCCTCCTCTCCTCCTCCCCGTCTCCTCCTCCTCCTCCTCCTCATC
>CAUYUJ010008324.1:190090-192590 GCA_963575745.1 Prorocentrum cordatum
TCATACGCTGTGGGTGGGAAAGCCCCTCGGGGACCCACGCCTTTCTTGCGGTAGTGGTCTGCGCTCAACTGGGTGAGAAAACCCTCGCTCTGATCGCAGTCACCACTGATGACCACGCTGTAGATATGCCTGGAGAAGGTAGACTCCCACACCACCAATTTAGCTGCTTCCATCTTACGGTGAATGCGTACGTGTCGATTAAAATATTACCTTGGGTGAAAGGGGGTATGCAGCATATGGCGGTCTTGTCCGGATTGAAGCAAATCAAATACGTGAAGATATAGCGCACTGGCTGGCCGCTGTTAGGCCGGTCCGATCGCGAGGATTGCCTCATGTTGGGCGATCAAGGGGGCGGCCCCTGAATCGCACTAGGTGGGTCGTGCTGGTCGGGCTGGCTAGCTTTGACGGCCTCTGCGTAGGTCAGCCATGGTTTCCACGGGTAGGGGCCGTAGAGTGGGACGGCCTCCTTGTCCGTCTCCTGCTGGCTGCCGTGGTGGATGATGCCCGGATGTCCGCCTGTGGGCTGGATCGTTGCCGGTTTCCGTTCGCGCGGGGTGTGGGATACGTCCCCCTCGGTGTTGCGGTCCGTGACCGAGTTGCGGATCGTAGGAGCCGTGCCGGTGTCGCCGATCGTGCGCTGTTGCGTGTAGTGTGGTCCTTGATGGTCTGCGGTTCTGCTCACTTCGGTTCTGCCTGCCGCGATCGTGACCCACTTGGGCTGCAAGAGGTTGGCGCTGTTGGTCAGCTCGGCTGCACTCGGTCCTGAAGTCGGCGGCTGTTGGCGCAGGCGTCCGAATCGGAGTGGTGCGGTCCCGGCGTGCGGCTCGGTAGGTGGCAGCAGGCCGTATACAGTCGGTGGGTCGGGTGTCGGCTGCCGATAAGGCTGAGTATGTGACTCGCCCTCGGGCAAAGGGGGTCTGGTTGTTGATGAGCTCGGCCATAATGACCATTGCCTCCATTGCGATGTTCTGTAAGTCGGTGACAAGGAATGGCGTCGGCGTGCAGGTGGGATTGTGTCGGATGGTTACCTTGGTGGTCATGAGGATGTCGCTCTTTTCAGCTGTAGCACCTCTGCTTGCTCAGGCATGTCGTCGTGGTTGATGCGCTTCGGATAGGTCAGCGCGTTCGCCAAATAGCGGTTGGCATACTGAGGCAGGCCCCTCTGTCGCTGACTCATGTCGAACAGGTGTGTACCCCGCAGTTCGTGGGACACGCGATAGCTGCTGAGAGCCCATGCCACGTACGCCACGGCCTGGTCGCATTCAATGCGGAGACCGTCCGCTGTTGCGTCCCTGTTGGCCGCCAGAGCGAGCATGTGGTCGTAGTGGTAGGCGATCGCCTCCTTTTCCTTCTCCTCGTCCTCGTCCTCGTCCTCCTCCTCCTCCTCGTCCTCCTCCTCCTCCTCGTCCTCCTCCTCCTCCTCCTCCGACGACGACGACGACGACGACGACCGTCTCGTCCTCCTGCTGCTTCTCCGCGTCCCCAGTCCTCCTCCTCCTCCTCCTCCTCCTCCTCCTCCTCCTCCGAAGCATCATCATGTTGCTGCTGTTCCTCTGTCCTCCTTCACCTCCTCGTCCTGATCCTCCTCGCTCCTCGTCCTCGTTCTGATCCTGCCTCCTCCCCAACATCCTCCTACTCATCACTACCGCAACAACACTGGCTGTCCGCAATCCACCCACGCGCGCGCGCTAGCCCCCGCATGCTGGGCACGGCTGACCCGTGAGCGGGCCCCCCCGAACGCCACCAGGGGACCATTTCCGAAAGGGGGGAACTGGGGGAGGCCACCAACCACCCTGCTAATCCCAAGGCCCACGGAGGAGAAAGGATGAGGAAAGGGAAGCGGCCGGGCCGCTCAGTAATAGGAGCGGTCGGTCCCGAGGACGGCGCACATTACGCATGGCGTCGTGCATGGCGCACCTCGTCCGCAACGCTGAGGACGAAGTGCGTTTCTCCATGCCTTCGGTCGCATAATGTCAGTATCGTAGTATCGATTGCTCTGGCAGCGTATGTCGATCGACCCGAGTAATCATCCTCATCGATAAACCTCGCGCACGTTTGGTGCGTCCGTACTGGATCGTTTGCGAGGTGCGCTTGTTGTGCTTTCCTGATGTGGACGGCAGGCCGTAGTTGATGTAGAAGTCCTGCGTGGTCGCGTTGCCCTGGGAGTCCCACAAGTCCACGTAGCGTGTGGCACCGCATGCAAGGAGAGTTAGTGGACTTTGACTTCCCCGTCCAGGTCCAGCTCGTTGTGATTGTAGCTCATGTTGTAAATCCTCTTGTGCGTGTACTGGCCTGGTTGCATATCGTACTGTGGCTGGTGTAGTTTGGCAATCATCAACTTCTTGAACTCGCCGATAGTTGGTGCGCCTTTGTCGATCTCAAGCGCGACGCAATCGCATTAAATAATCAAACATCAGCGCCGAGTCGCACGACTGACTCTGCTCCTGCCTCCTCCTACTCCTCCAAATCGCCCTCCTCCGCCACCCACTCTGCATCATCA
>CAUYUJ010008324.1:200090-202590 GCA_963575745.1 Prorocentrum cordatum
GCCGCCGCCGCCGGCGTCGTCATCGTCGTCGTCGTCGACTCTCGTCGTCGTCGACTCTCGTCGTCGCCGTCGGCGTCGTCGCCGTCGCCGTCGTCGGCGGCGTCGTCGTGCTTTCGACGATGTTCGCGTGGAAGGCGTGTTTGTTCCGAGCGGAGGCGTAGGCGCGCGGGCTGCCGTCGTGGTCGTGAGTCCGCCAATGTCGTGCTCAGCTCGCCGATGTCGTCGTCGGTGGCCCGTGTTAGTCGCCGTCTGTCGGGCGTCGGTCGTCGGCCACTCGTCGGCTGGTCGGTCGCTCGCCCCCTCCGCAGCCAACCTTGGAGCGGGGCGCCTGCCACGGCCTCGGCTCTCCAGACGGAGGGGGGGCGGCGGCGGCGTTGGGCGCTGTTCGTGGCTCTCGGTGGCTCTCGGCGGCTCGCGCAGGCTCCCGGAGGCGCTCGCCAATCGCCGCGTCGCCGCCGCCGCCGCGATCGCAGGCCGACCTGCCGGCGGATTCGTCCGGCAATCCACGGCTCCTGTGACGCTTGAGGGCGGCCCGCGCTTGCTGAGCTGGTCGCGGAGTGCCACCTCAGCAAATCGCAGATCGCCCGTCCAGAACTTGGCGGCGCCCCCCACCGTGGGGAGGCGTGGGGGGGGGAGGGGCGGCCTTCTGAGAGGGCGGAGGGGGCTTCTTTGAAGGCAGAGGCCGTCCTCGCAGGCCCTGGAGGCTCCGAAGAAGGCGCCTCAGAGGCCGGGCGGGCTGCTGCGAAGGCCACCTCCCTCCTCAGCTGCCACGCCTTCTACTCAGCGCCCCCCCCCCCCCCGGGCGCAGCCCCCCCCGGAGCGCAGCAGGCACGGACCGTGCCATCTCGGCCGGTCTGCACGAGCGGCCGCCCTCGACTAGCATGCTCCTGCTGCCCCCATAGGCCCTCCCTTCCCTTCTCCTGCCCCTGCGCCCCGCTCCTCCAGGCCTCCTGCTCCCCCAACGCCGTCATCCTCTCCCTCCCGGACAATTTCCTCCTCCTTGCCGTCGCCCTGACGTCCCATTCCCGTGCGTGGCTCTTGCTCGAGGATGCTCCCCGATGGTCCTCGCCGAAAAATGCACACGTCCCAGCGATGCCAAGCCTCCTGCTGCGAGGGAGGGGGGAAGGGCGGCCTCCCTCCGGCCCGTTGCTCCTTCGGGAGCGCGAGACTCTTGCTCGATGCGCTGGTGCTCTCCAGGTCCCTCGTGGTTCGGTCGGGCCTGCTCGTGGTCCGGTCGAACATGCCGAAGCCGTTCGAGAGATGCGGGGCGACTGGGGTGAGGCTACGGTTGGCCTCACGATGGCTGTCGTCGCCGCCGCCGCAGCCGTCGTCGTCCGCGTCGTCGTCGCCGCCGCCTTCGCCGACAAGCTGACAAGGCTGTGGTCGGCGTCGCGACGACCGTCGCCATCGCCGCCGCCGCCGCCGTCAGCGGCACAGCCCTCCCCAGACATGCGACGTATTCACATGTTCAATACACTAGGAGCTCGACCACAAGAAACCTTCCACAAGAAGCCCAACCCTGAGACCCCAGGGCGTCCATGGATTTTTGGTATGGGAACGTCACGCCTTCCACAGCAACACCATCGGAAAACCCAAGAAACCCAGGGCACCCTGGAGGCAAGCAGGGTGTCTCTTGGCATGGGCCCCTACGGGGCGCCCGAAGTCCCGACCCTTTCCCTGGGGCCCAATTTTCCTCCCGCGTCGCCGTTGGCGGTCCTGCGGCCCGACGCGCGCGCCTGGAAACCGAAAACGGGGCAAAACCTGGTGCCGTGACTTTCTTTCACGACGCTGCCATGCCAGGGTTGTCGCCCTCGTCCTCGTCGTCGTCCTTGCTGCCGTGGCACAGGACGACGACGACCTGGACGACGACGGCACCGACATACGACATACGACACGCGACACGCGACATACGACGACGACGATGACGACGACGACGGCGAACGACGGCGGCGGCGGCGACGACGACGGCGGCGGCGACGGCCACGATATACGACATACGACATACGACGTACGACGTCGACGACGACGACGACGGCGACGACGGCGGCGACCACGGCGGCGGCGACGGCGACGACGACGGGCGCCTCCAGGTCGCAGGCGAAGCCAAGATCGGCGTGCGGCGACGGGGGGAAGGGCGACGCGGCGGGCGTGGGCGCCTCTCGCCGGAGAGGGGGCGGCAGGAGCAGGCTTTGGGTCGGGCAGGTCCTCCTACAGTGGGATCTTCGACGAAAAATAGGGAATACTCTAAACATAGTCCCAAATGGTCAAGGAATGCTCAAAACAAAAATCCCCATCTTATTTTTTGACTATTTTTGAATACTCCCCCTGTAGAGGGAAGGGCCCGACTCAAGGCTTAGGTCGGGCATGCCTTCCTGCAGTCGGATTTTGGAAGAAAAACGAAAGACGAGTCAAATAATATCCAACAATTGTCAAACATAGTGAGAACGTCGTCCCCAGACTATCTTTTTGCTATGTTTGAGTACTCCTGCTGCAGAGGGAC
>CAUYUJ010008324.1:210090-295090 GCA_963575745.1 Prorocentrum cordatum
AGGCCGGGGGGCAGCGGCTATGCATAGACTCCGTCGCCCGAAGACCGCACCCTGGAGGAGGATAATGCTACTGGCTTATGATGATCGAACGAACACGATGCCCGGTGGCATCGCGCCGCGGGTCATCCTGGCCGCATCGGGCCGTCCCCGAGCCGAACCAGGATGCCGTGTGGCGGGATGTGACTGTGTACCCTGACAGAGTCTCGTGAGCCTACCCCCGATCACCCTTTGGGCCGGCCCAAGGGCAACATGGGGAAACTAGGCAAGACCATCTGTCGCGGGTGTGCCTGGCACACCTACGACAGAACACGTGCGATTGAAGGAACGCGAGTTTGTGTTCCGCTCCCATTGCTTTGTCGACCCTGACAGCCCTCCAGTCCAGGAAGGCCCGCGGAAGGGGGGGGGGTCGTCAGAGGCGGGGGAGGGGCCGCCTCGGCCCTTCGCCCGCGCCGCCAGCCGTCCCAGGAGGCCCGGGGGGGTCCAGGAGCTCCAAGGCGGATTCGCAGGGGTTCGAATCCAACGACGGGTTCGAACTCTTCACAGCGTCGACGACGTCGCTTTCTAACACTCCTACGCACGTTCCGAATTCGAGGATGTCCCGAACGAGTATATATTTATCTGTATACGTCTCTCTACACCAAGATGGGCAGGCATGGAACAGTGCCCCCTGCTCGGCGCATAGATCAATTCTTCTGTTGCCCTCCCACCTCGCGCGGCCGATGCCATCTCTCTCTCTCTCTCTCTCTCTCTCTCTCTCTCTCTCTCTCTCGGCCCGCGAAGCGCGAGCTTCTATGTTGCAGACCTGCGCGCTGTGGCTCAGTCCGCCGAACTCCCTCAGAGCCCTGAGAATCTCGTCCCAGAGGTTCAGGTGCAGGGGGCCCTTCCTGTCGAGCCTGCTGGGGCCCTCTAGGGTGCCGTTGATTACGTTCTGGAAGTCCGTGAATATCCACAGCGGGGGTACTCCGTCCATCAGCGCCTGCAGCACGGCGTGGAGTTCCCCCCGTAAAATGCTACATGTTCAGCGTGGCCCTGGCACCGACCCGTAGCACTCGTACTCCATGTCGCGGCGGTCGTCTCGGGGCTTCGTGAAACTCCAGCCTGTTCTCCGCAGCGGGGGGTAGTCTCCGCGCTGCAGGGGGCCGTCCGTGCAGACGTCACCTGTCGCGAGCCCTATCCAGTCGCCCTCGCGCAGCCACCCGTCGCAAGACTCGATGCTCCACAAGTTCAGCTCCTCCGCGGGGTCCGCCGTGATGCCGCGGCCCCTTAAGCCCTCAGATGCACGTCCTCCTGGCCATGGGTTGGCGTCTCTCTGCGCGATGTGTCGCCCACCCACTTGTTCCCGTGTATGCTGTCTTGCAGGGTAGACGAGCGTCTTGCGGCGATCCGCCCCCTGCGCCGCCCCGCGTGCCCCGCCTGCGTCGCCCGTCGCAGCCCCCTTGGCGCAGGGGCGCGCCTGCGGCAACATGCCGCCACAGAACAGGGCTCGCACTCCTGCGCGGTGCGCGCCCGCACCGGCGCAGGGAAGATGGACGCGGCGCCGCAGCCGCCTCCGTGCCCCTGCAGCCAGCTGCCCTTGAGCTGCTGCCCCGCGGTGGCGACGACCAGTTGGTGCAGCGCCAGCAACCTGGTGCACCGCAGGTCGTAGACTGCACTGCCACCTGCGATAGTGCATGCCGAGTGCGCCATTCATCCCAATCGCCGCACTGTAGCTATGGAAGCTCCAGCTGGCCCTCGCACTGTCAGCCATCGTGACGTGCACATCGCGAGCTTCATGGCCCACGTCGTCCATGCCATGCTAAGCCTGCTCGCCAACTGCTCGTCGAGGGCCACCTGCTGTCGCGCCGTAGCCCGCGCTACGTGGGATGGGCCCGCTGTTGGTCAGGTTGCCAGGGTGCACGTTGTCGCTCAGCTGCGTGAGTGGTGTGGGCCGTCCGTTCGTGTTGCCCTGCATCACCATTGCCGCGCTCGTCCCCAACTCATTCAGCTTGCTGTCCGCCATGCCGACGACTGAGGATCCGTAAAGTAGAACTGGTACCTTGGCGTGCCTGGCGATCTTGCGCGCTGCTCCTCCTGCCAACCTCGCGACTGCCACCCGTGAGGCCCTTGCTACAAACTTGAACGCCCGCTTGCTTATGGCGGTCGCCCTTCTTCTCCCGCCCGCTGCTGCCGCTGCTGCTGCGACGCCCAGGTGCTTCTCGTGCTTGGCGACTCGTGCCCCCAAGCGTATGGAGCTGGCGTCCAGGCGCGCGCTAAGCTCGATGGACGAGGCCAGGGCGGCCGCCTTGCCCTCTGAGCCGCGCGAAACTGCCATGTCCAGCCTTTCCTCGAGCATGTGGATCACCGCCGCAATGAGCAGCGGGTGGAAAAGCTTCGCCAACTCGCGCACTCCGCGCGCGGCCAAGGCGAGGCCGTCGAAGAAGAGACAGGTGTGCGCCTACGGAAACTTGAGGACGAGCTCGTCCAGCTCCAGGATGATCACCACCTTGACGCAACATGGGGCATACCTGCTTCCTGCCACGATGCCTCGCCGCCATGCCTTGCCGTCGGTGTAGCCGCCGTCCAGGGCGATTCGCCTCGCCATGCTGTAGATGCGCCAGACGATCCGCATGGCCATAGGGTTGAAGTCCCACCGCCTCGCCAGCTCCCACACCTTCCTGTGCGTGACCCACTCGAAGCACTTGACCAGGTCGAAATACGTCACTGCATACTCGTATCCGTCTGCCCTCGCCGACTCGCAGCACAGCGCCTGCAGCCAGGCAGCCCGCTCCGAGGACCGCCCTTGGCGCGCCCAGTCGCAGGCTCTCCTGCTGGCCACCCCCCGGCGGCGCGCGCGGAACGCGGATGGCCCCCCGCGCGCGCTTGCTCGGGAACGAGGCCCAGGTTGCGGAAGCCCCCCGCAGGCTTTGCCACGAGGTAGAACAGGATGGCCGCCTGCGCTGTCAGCCATGGCGCGCCCTCCCCCACTGCGTTCAACGCGCTTGCCACGCGTGCTGCTCCCCGATAGCCCCCCTGTCGCCAAAGGCGCGGGTGCGAGCCCGCGTGGGCTCGGAAGCGTCCGCGCGCGTCCTGGACCCCCTCGGGGGTGATCCTCGCGACCGAGTACCCGTTCAGCTCTAGACTGGTGGGGGCCTGGCACCGCGGCTCGTCGGGGTCGCAGCTGTCGGCGCATACCTCCCCCCAGCCCAATAGCGCCGCGTCCGCCGCCACCTGCGGGCACAAGAGCTCGATCGCGGCGTGCGTCTCCGTCGGTTCATTGGCTCCCATTGCGCCGGTGGCATGGTCCACTTTCGCAGCGCCCATGCTCCTGCTGGGCGGTGCTTGGCGACCCAGCGGCGCCATCCCGTGGCTGACGCTTGCCGTGCTCGCTGGCGCGCGCGCGCTTGCCCGCCACTTCCACCAGCTTGGACGCGCTCTCGAAACAGCGAACGCCACTGCCCGTGATCGTGGCTACGTCCACCCAGGCCATCGCATTCACCAGATTTGCCCACTCTATGGCATGCCACTTATGTCCCCGCCCCGTCGGGAGGCGGTGCTCTCTTGCCGCGCCCGCCCATGCCAACGGGCAGTCCTGCCTGGCACCCTAGCCAGGGACAACTGGGGTCCGAGGGGTGCCCTCTGGGTGGCTCGGTTCGTCCAACTCTACTCGGTACGCGGTGATACTGTCAGTGTCGCGATCACTCACGTCGCGATCGTCGTCGCCATTGTCGCCGCCCTCGCCGCTGCCGGCCTCGCGCCCGAGCCCGTCGCACCAGCCGGGATGGCGCCGCGCCAGCAGCGGCGCGATGATGGCCTTGTCGAGGATGCCTTTGGCATTGCGGCGCGCCCAGCCCAAGGTCTCGTCCTTGCCCGCGGCCCACCCCTGTCTTGTAGTCGCGGCGATATGGCCCGACCTTCTTCTTAGCCACTCTGAGCCGCTTCGGCCCGCTCCTGCTCCCGCGAAGCCCCCTCCCCACTTAGGCGCTATCAGCGCCTCCCAAGCGTAGGTGGGAAGCTGCTGGTGGCGTTTCCGTCCGCGGTTCTCTGTCCGCTGAGGTGGTCCTCGTGGGCCGCCGCCAGCTGGCTCCAATAGTCGCCCATGCCTGTCTGCTCGCGCTGCTCTGCCTGGAGTAGCCGCGGCCAGGTTGTCTGTCCCGATGAGCGCCCCGTCGGTAGCTCCAGTGGCCACCGCTCCAGCCGCCCCGGGACTCGCACCCACTTGGCGCCGGCTGACCTGGCGCGCCAAGGAGGGCGGGCGCACGCGGCGACGCGTCGCATTGGTCCTGCACCTTCGCTGCGATGGCACTGTCGGCCAGTGCCTTAGAGATGATGAAGTAGCCCCAGTGCCGACTAATCCACATCGTAGTGCATGACCCCTGTGCGCGTCGAGCACGAAGATCCCTCCCATCCTGTTGAGCACGCTTGACTTCTCGAGCTTAGTCGGGCCCGTGTTCAAGGCGCCCCCGAGGATCCACTTTCGGCGCGCTGCGTGCGCTGCGCTGGTGGAATTCCGCAGGATCGCCTTGTTCCTGTCCGCCATGCCCTCGCTGACCCACAGGTAGAAGGAGCCGATGGCGATGCCCTGCTTGTCGAAAGCAGCGAGCGTGCCACTCGTCACGCGGCCCTTGGACACTGGTGGTGAGATGTCCCTCTGGTCCATGCCTCTGCTGTAGGTGACCCCCGCGAGCGGCACCGTGGCGAGGATGACCCCCGCGCTCCGGCCGCCCTTGGTCTTGACGCATGGTGCTATGCCCATGCTCCAGCCAGCCTTCTGCACGTTTTTGGTAAAACAGGAGATAATATGCGGGCTGGCGTGCCGCTCCTGTGTCATCACCACTGGCGCATTGCTGGTATGTCTGGCATGATTGAGCACCCTCTGCGTAGAACTCATGCCCGCCCTGTGGAACGTGGGGGCGCTGTCGATGTAATATTGATAATGTCGTGGCCAGGGGACAGAGCAGCGAGCAGAGGAAGTAGAAGAGGCGCGCGCGGGTCCATCTGCTCGGCGGTGCAGCCCCCTTTCTCCGTGATCCCACCTCCTCATGCTTGGCCAGAGCAGCCTTGTCTTCCTCCAGCCTCTCCTGAGTTTCGATGATATCCTTGTCCTGCTTCTCGACGCGGTGCCGCATGTTATCGCACTAGTTCCTCTCCCGCACCACTTTGCACTCTGAAAAACAATGCGGCATTTCGCTGTCCGCGTCGACAGTCTCCTGCAACTGGTCCATCTGCTGCTGCAGCACGGCGATGTTCCCCGCCACCAGGGCGCCAAGGTCTGGGACCCCAGCCTGCTTCCGGAACTCCTGGAGATGTCCTGTGAGTTTGCGCAGCGTTACTTTGGCAGCGTCCTCGCTCTCTGTGTCGTCGGGCCCACTCCTGCTGCCCCCACCGGTGGGTTTCGCGCCGCCCTTGGTTCCCCAGCACTTCCAGCAGTAGTCATAGCCACCCCCGTTTGGGACCTTGCATGCTGCGCACGTCCACCCATGGCGCGCACGGGTGCGGGAGCTCATTCAGCTGCCGCTTCGAAGTTGGCGCCCGCTGACGCTGCGCTCCGCCGCTCTGCAGGCCAAAGGCGGGTTCGGCGCGAAATGGCTTCGAGGAGGAGGAGGAGCGCACGTAACTCATGAATGGAGGAGGAGGAGGAGGCGGAGGAGGAGGAGGAGGCGGAGGCGGAGGCGGAGGCGGAGGTGGAGGCGGAGGAAGAAGAGGAGGAGGAGGAGGAGGGGGAAGGAGTAGGAGAAGAAGCGTGACCACACCCTGTGGAGTCGCCGACCCTGCCTCGGGGCGGCGCCCTCGAGCCCGGGGAGCGGCTCTCTGGCAGCTGCGCGCCTTCTCCTCCTCCTCCTCCTCCTCCTCTTCCTCCTCCTCCTCCTCTCCTTCCTCCTCCTCCTCCTCCTCCTCCGCCTCCTCCTCCTCCGGCCGCCGGCACTCGGCCGCCGCCCACGCCGCCGACGCGCGCGCGGTTGCTCGGCTCGGCGCGGCGTCTCGCACGGTGCCCGCCCAGCGCTCAGCCTGTCGTGCGGCTGGGCGGCGCCCGCCACGAGGACCCCCAAGACCGCCACCCAGGCGCCCGAGGCCCCTCGGGTTCCTTTCCGGCTCGTGGAGGCCAAATTTGAGGGCAACAGGACGCTGGTTTCCACACTCCCTCGCGGAGAAAGCTCGCGGCTGCCCAGTGTCGGTGATCCCTGAGGCGGCTTGAAACTTACGAAGCCGACTACCCAAGGAGCCCAAAAGACGCCCCCAAGAGGCCAGAAACGGAGGCCCCCTAAGGACCTCACCTGTCACCACCCTCTTTTTCTCGGGGGGGTCAGGTAAGACGTGGAGGCCGGCAGCAACACGAGATCTGGTGGGAACGGCGAACGTGGTGGCGCAGTGGCGCCTCAGCGCCCTCAGCTCTGGTACATGATGGGGGTCATGGGAGGAAACAGGAGGTCTGCGGAGGCCTAAGGAAGCCGACGTAAAACGGAGCGCACCCCATGTAGCACCCGAACTTCGACTTCCAAGGCGATGCTGCGCGAGATCCATCCCACACATCTATTGTCGCTCTGATTCCCCTCCCCACGAGAGCCCAAAGTCGAATCGAGAAGTCGGATCGGCAAACGACATGCATCGATCGGATCGGCGAAAATCGGCAGCCAAGTCGGGAGCAGTCGAATCGGCGGCATCGGCAGGCTGGTCAGGCCCCAATGGAGAGCCCGCAGCCCGGGTCGGAATCTGAGGTCACATTGGCTCGGAATCGGTCGAGACCGCCCCGAGCCGGCGTCGGCATGCGCCCCTGCTCTCCCACCCCTCCTCCGAAGGGAGCCGCCCGCGTGCCGCTTCGCTGGCGGGCCGCCTGGGCCGTCGGAGACCCCTCCGCCCGCGGGCCGCTGACCGCCCCGAGGCACCGCCCCATGGGATAATGGTAAGGAAGGATATGGAGGAGGAGGAGGAGGAGGAGGAGGAGGAGGAGAAGGATGAGTTGGAGGAGGAGGAGGAGGAGGAGTCTTTTTTGACATTCGCTTCGGGGCTGAACTAAAGCTCAAGCACGTTCCGCGGACAGCAACTGACCCCCAGTCCAAGCCTGGGGCGTTGCCAGTTCCGAGTCGGCGCCAAGAACCCTACCCCAGGAGGAGGAGAGGAGGAAGGACATGCATGAACCACAACTCGCCCGGGTTAAAGGACAGGGCGCCTCGCCCGTCGAAGCCTCGCCCTTCGGACCACTTCGCCCCCGGCGGCCGCCGCCGATCGTCGCCGGTCGCCGCCGCCGATCGTCGCCGCCGCTCGGCGTCGCGCCTCGTCGTCGTCGCTGCCCGCCGCTGCTCGTCGTGCTCGTCGTCGGTGCTCGTCTCGTCGTCGGTGCTCGTCGCCGCGGTCGTCGCTCGTCGTCCTCCGTCTGTCGTCGTGGTCGCCTATCGTCTGCGCTTGCGGTCGTCGTCGTCGTCGTCGTCGTCGTCGTTGCCGTGAGTCGTCATTCCTCGTCGCTGGTGGCACTTTCGCCGTTGCTGTCGTCGTCTCCCGCCCGTCAGGGTCCACCCGCCGGACGCGCCCGGGTGGGTCCGCCCGCCAGGCCTTCCCGCTTGGGACGACCCGCCCAACCCGCCCGTCATGGCGAAACCGAAAGGTACCGAAACCGCTACAGTCAACCCGTACAGTAAGGATGCGCGGTAAGGATGCAAGGGCCTTGGACGCCCATGCCGAGGCTCTTCGAGCGGAGCTGGCCTTCGAAAGTGGTTGAGGATGGGCCGAAGATGACCGACGAGGCAAGGATGCAAGGGTACCCTTGGGAAGTCGCTCATCCTTCCTGTGCGGGTTGACTGTACTCCCCGAACCTCTCCCGGGGTGCGTCCTGACAAGGATTTCCTGGCGAATCCAGCGGTGGCGACGACGGAGGCCCAGGAGGCCCGAAAAGGGGGAAAGCGGGCGAGGGGGTAGAGGTATGGGCACCTTTTCCTCCGCTGACGTCAGGGCCCACTCGCTTCTGCTTGGAGGCCCGCCCGCCCGCGTCAGTGCATCCCGTCTGCCGGACCCGCCCGCTGCGGCCCGCCCGCCGGCCCCGCTCCCGGAGTGGGGGGTCGACCCGCCCAGCCCGCCCGCTGCGGCCCGCTCGTTGGCCCGGGCAGCGGCCGCTGCAAGCAGCGGGCAGCAAGAACAATCGGGGATGGACAGAACCCCCCACAGTGACACGTCGATTAGTGGATTGTCCGTTTTCTGTTCTCGAGAAGGCGCCGTGGCCGTTATTTTCCAGGCTTGCGCCCGCCAGGTTTGGGCCTCAGGTCGTTTTCACTAAACCACGTTTTACTAAAGGGGGGTCTGTCCATCCCCGGAACAAGAGCAGCAACGACACATCCGGAGCAGGCGAGTGCCTGGAACAGGTAGCAAACGTCTGGTGATAGCAGCGCTCGCGCAGGGTGAGGCACGCAAGAGGGACCCTGGGTACGAGTGACCCTCGGTGCGCGGCCTTTGGGGGGCCGCGGGGGGGCCAAACACGAGCGCGCAAGACGCCACTGCCGCCTCGCGTTCGGCAATCGGGGGACCCCATGGGGCCCGCGCCACGGGTCGCTCCGGCGAAAGGTCCCTCCTACGTCCAGTCGAGTCGGGGAGCGCTGCGATGGCCACAGCATGCGCGCAAGCACCGGCGTGTGCCCGGGGTGGTGTCCGGGCGAGGCGCCCCTATCCTGGGGATGGGGGTGCCCTGGGGGTGGGGGGGGCTTGGCCCCCGTATGGAACGACCGTCACGCGCCAGGGGCAAGCAAGAGCATCTCAACGAGACCTGCGTGGGTGGATAAGCAGCAGGGGCGATGGCACCAAGAGGAGGACGAGGAGCAGAAGGGGCAGGGAGACAGCGAGCGATAAAGGGGCGCCTCCAAGTTACCCGAAGGCACCTCGCCAACGGAAAAGCGCCCCCTTCTTTCTAGTTGGATGCTGAACGCGGTCTAGACTGACGAGTTTCGACCGCTGGCCTTCGTGGGTCTTGGGCTGACGCGAGAGCCCTTCTTACAAAGGAATCGAGCGCTTCTGACCTGGCCCCCATCGTCCGCAAAGCAGACGCACCGACGACAGAACCACGAAGGCTCAGAGCTGAGGGGGGACCGAGAGACCGGGTCGACCAAGCCCCCCTTCCTCGCCATCCTCGCCGCCCTGCGCCTCTTCGTCGTCCATGCCCACATCCTCCCACTGCGTGTCTCCCACAAACCCCTTCCTCCCAAAGGAACCTATCTGGGAAGGCGCTTCGCTGGAGCAGCACATGAATTCACACGCCACATTCGCGCGGGTGCCAACGGCTTTCAGGGTGCCGGCGCCAGCGGGCGGTTGCCGGCAACAACAATGTGGCACTAAAACGACACGAAGATCGGGACAAATTCGGATCGGGATAACTCGAAATCTCTGAGAATCGGCGGGTTTGGAGGATGTATTGGGCGCCGCGGCCGCTCCAGAGCGTTCCGGAACGCTCTGAGAGCGCTCCGGAACGCTCTGGAGCGATTTATCCCGATCCTAGCCCTGTTTTAGGCACAGCGCCCCACGCGAAGCGAGTCTGAAAAAGCTGGCGAGCCCTGACAGCGAAGGCCAGAAAACCAACCTCCAAATATCTGCCAGTGAGGCGCAGAACCGGCCCTGGCGGATTGGTATATATATATATATATATATATATATGTTTTGGCCACTTGTTCCAGGAAAAACGAACAGAGAAAATGTAGACCGATCGAAACCGAATTGAAACACATCCGCCAACCCCCAACGAACGCCAGAGTCGACAAAGATCTTCGCCTGGAGGAGTGGGGGCAAAACCTCGGGCACCAAGGCTGGGGAAACAACTGGCGAGAATGGGAAAAGAGGGGGGGCAACGACAGCGTCATAAAAAACACTCTGCACCAACGTCGCGGCATTGGAACACCATGCCACACCGCACACCTGGGCTGCAACTCGACGCCACACTGCAGGTGCCTAAGAATCACAGTGGTCAGCCGAATGCATCGCCTGAGATATTGCGCGCTCCGAACGCTGCTCCTACTAATACACGTCGCTCATTTCTAATCGTGCTCATTTCGAAGTGTGCTCGTTTCTGATTGTTCCTGGCCCCCTATAGTGGCCAGGAGGAGGCCCAGGATAGAACACTTAGAAATGAAAGGACCTTGGCCCCCCAAAAAATCGAACAGCCTTCGAAGCATGAGTCTCGCACCATGTGTACTCCCAAGCATCCAGCGGCTCGATTGCACGGAGACGTGTGCTCCCCGCCCGGGACACCGCTGCTCATCCCGAAAGCAACGGCGTCTGCGCCCACGAGGCGCGGGGCCAGACTGCCGAGGCCCAACCTATGGGGAACGACCAGCCATCTCGGCTACTCTCCAGGCCGCCAAGTGCGTGGGCACCGTGATGCGCCTCCACGGCGCGTGGGGAGACTGCATGGCGCCGACACGGCCACGCACTCCCTGGATCCCTCCCAGGGTGCGCTCTGAACAGCATCCTGAGGCAAATCCGGCGGCGGCGACGGGGGCCGCCCGGGAGGCCCGAGGAGGCGAAAAAAGGAGGCGAGGGTGGCGGTATGGGTGGCTTGCCTCTTCCTCCTCAGAGAATCTCGAGCCCTGCCCCTGGACTGGCTCGTCATCCCGAGCCCCCCGGCCCCCGTGTGGGGGCACCCCGAAGGCCCGAGATTGTCGAACAGGCCTCCCGACGCGACGGGCCTTGGCGCTCTGCCCTCCTCCACTCTCCCCCTCCTGCTCCTCCTCCTCCTCCTCCTCCTCCTCCTCCTGCTCCTGCTCCTGCTCCTGCTCCTGCTCTTCCTCCTCCTCCTCCTCCTCCTCCTCCTCCTCCTCCTCATGCTCCTGCTCCTGCTCATGCTCTTTCCTCCTCCTCCTCCTCCTCCTCCTCCTCTCCTCCTCCTCCTCCTCCTCTTCCTCCTCCTGCTCCTCCTGCTCTGCTCCTGCTCCTGCTCCCTGCTCCTTCTCTTCCTTTCCTCCTCCCCCTCCCTCCTCCTTCTCCTCCTCCTCCTCCTCCTCCTCCTCCTCCTCCTCCTCCTCGTCTTTAAACGCTTTCAACGCATCATGGGCGACTGCGAGCTAACCAACGAAGTGATCTCTTCTCCTTTTCCTCCTTTTCCTCCTCGTCCTCCTCCTCCTCCTCCTTTTCCTCCTCCTCCTTTTCTTTCTCCGCCTCCTCTTCCTCCTCCTCCTCCTCCGCCTTTTCCCCTCCTCGTTTGACATTCGCTGGCTTGCGTGAGCCGTCGCGTTTTGATAGCCACAAGCCGAGACAGGGGTCATTGGAACGCAGCGCTCCGTCAACCTCAACGTGATAAAACCAGTGCGTACACGATGGGAAATATAAGGGCGAAAAACATTGGACAGAAAACGAAGCCCGCTAGGGCACAGAGCAATGCACAACGGCAAGGATGCCCAAGAACCTCCAAAACTGCAATCTCCTCCTCCTTCTCCTCCTCCTCCTCCAAATTCAGCGAGGTGGACCTGCTCCCGACCAGTTCGAAGCGCGCGGCACCCGCGGTTCGAGCGGGCCACCTCCGCGCATGAGATGAGGTAGGCCGTTTCGGGGGCGCTGGCTGCTCACCTCCACCGACCCTGGCCGAGCCCAGCCTAGATCCTGGATCGGTGCGTGCGCGAAATATGTCTTACTATTCGCGGTGACGCCCGTGACCGCCCACCCCCTGCCCCCCCCTCTGGTCACGTCACGATTCGCGCTGGCGCCAGGTGGGAACAAACCATTCCCAAGCATTCTCTGACGACGCTGGCGCGAATCGTGACGTGACTGGCCCTTCCCCCCCACCTCCACCCCCCAAGCGGCGCCCGTTATCGCCACCGCCAGAAATTCCGGCACCGTGCTACTCACCCCCCGGGCCACGCCAGGAAATCCGGCACCGTGCTCTCGGGCAAAAGTTGGAGTGTCCTCTGGTCCCTTGCTCGATCCCATAAGACTCAGCCCTCACTCCTTAAGAGTTTGCAAAAAATGCCCAGACCCCAAATTCTCAAATCTCCTGGGGCTTGGCGCGCTTCCCCTGGGCACCCCCGAGTGGTGGCCCATGACTTCTCGGGGCTACGAGGGGCTCAAGACGGACTGGGAGACCTCCAAGAGTCCGCCCAGACAGTCCAAGAGTTCACCGTATCGCTACACGGTCGATCCACGATGGTCAAGATGGTTCCAAGATGGCCAAGACCTTTCCTTCGAGAGCTCCAAGAGCCTGCCCAAGAGGGCCCCGAGAGGCCAACATCACTGATACCCTCAAGGTTCCTCTCTATATTTGTTTGGTTCTGGACGTTTCGAACATCCGACGCTACAAGACGTCCCAAGAGACCCCCAATAAGTACCGCCCCAAGACAGCCCCAGCGGCGCCCAAGAGGGCCCGAAGGCGGCCCAAGATGGCCCCAACGCGGCCCAAGAAAGCTCCGTGTTGGCCCCAAGAGGGGCCCAAGAGCAGGGGCCCGAAACAGCAAGTCCAACCATCCGCCCCAAGATGTCCCCAGGAAGCCCCAAGAGTTGTAAGTCCCGGGGGGTCTGCATCTTTTCCACGAGCAAGGGGGCCCTGCTGTCCGCGCGAAGCAGTTTGAGGGCAGATTTCAAGTCAAATTGCGCGGCGCGCTTGCCTCGGCGAGAACTTTTGCCGCGACGCCAGGAGCTGCTCTGACGGAACTTCCCGCGTCGCAGTGCGCTGGCCCCCTCGGCGCGGCAAAGAAAGATTTGCAGTGGGCACGGATAGATAAGACGGGGATTCTGCGCCGCGCCCGCGGAAGACATATGCAGATTCGATTCGGGGCCAACGAAATCAAAACCTTCCTCCATTGACAGACCTGTAGTTCCACAGAACACGCGGACGTGCCTCCATTGAGTCACCAGACTGGACCGTGATCGTCGGAACTCCCTTGAAGTAGACGATGCCCTTGGTCCTGTTGTGCTTGACTCTCGCTTGAGGATGAATATCATTCGCAACGTTTGTCCGCCTTTTTGTTTGCATTTCAATACGTATTTGCTTGGGAGACTTGTCAGGGTCGACGTATATTCTGGCACGACCACCCTCCGTTGCCGACACATTGAATTCCTTCCATTCTCCAGCTTGGTTGCGAAGGGCGCGACGAGCAGCACGTACTTTTCTCTGAGCAGCCCCCGTATCGCCAGCCATTTGGATCGTGTAGCGTCTGCTGGGGGAGCTGCCGACAAGCTTCCACTTGTTTTCCTTGATGTCAGCCTCCTCAGGCCACGGTGCAATCACGGCTGCAACATCTGCTGCTGAGGCGAGGGCAGAGAGGTTGGCGACCAAACTCGACGGGTCGGGGTCCCTCTCCCAGACGTCGAGGTCCGCGTAGTCCTTGGTCGGGATGGCTCGCTCCGGCATGGACAGCTCCTTTCGAATCTCCTCCAGCTGGGTACGCATCTCCTGCTGCGACTTCTCCATGGCGGCCTGCGCAGCACGCAGGGAGTGGAGTTCGCCTTGCACTTGAAGCTCGGCTTGTTCTTGCTTGGTGGCAACAGCTTTGACGAGATTGGACGTGTGGGTAGTGATGCCGCCAACCATGGCGGTCCGAGCAGCAGCGAACTTGGCATCGATGGTGGAGGTGGCCTCCGCCTTGAAGGCAGCCAGCAGCTCGTCGATGGAGTTGGATGCAGAGGTTGCCGCCGACAGAGGTCCCTCACGCTGGGCAGGTCTGCCGCGCGAGGGAGGTGTAACGCGGCTGGGAGCACAGCAGGGCCCTCGCCCCTTCCCTTCCATGGGTCGGCCGCCTGCCATGGATCGTTAGCATCAGAGGCAGCACCAGGAGCAGAAGGCGGACTGTCTCCAAGCATAATCTGAGCCTCGATTTCCTCAGCCGTCGGCTCCTCCATCTTGGCAGACTTCTGGGCAGGAGACCTGTCGCTTCCGCCCCTGCGCGCAGGTTCAGGCGGAGCCAGAGAGAAAGTATGCCCCACCAGGAGCTCACAAAACCGATGATGTGGGCCGCGTGTGGCCCAAAGGGTAAGCGTCAGCAAGCGAGGCAAAGCCACCTTCCTACTTGCCGACGCAGAATCGTTGGTCACTGCACCACCCCGAGAAGATGGCAACTTGAACCAAAATTGCTACGGACCTCCTCCTCCTCCTCCTCCTCCGGCTCCTCCGGCTCCTCCTCCTCCTCCTCCTCCTCCTCCTCTTCCTCCTCCTCCTCCTCCTCCTCGTCCTCCTCTTCCTCCTCCTCCTCCTCCTCCCTCCTCCTCCTCCTCCTCCTCCTCCTCCTCCTCCTCCCCCTCCCCTTGGGAAGCCGCCCGATCCCGTCATCATGCCTCGCTCTGCTCCTGACGCAGCAGGAGCGCGACGCGCGCGCGGAAGCCTCGCAAGTGAAGCAGCGGGATGGGGTTCGTTCCCGAGGGTGCGTGCAGGGGGGGGGTCCCTGCCTGGCGGGGGGAGCGGTTTGAGCCCACAGAGGACAAGGAGGGAGCACGCAGAAGGCGCCTATCCGACGGCGCGGGGGGGAAACCAAACCACCTCTGGCAAGACACCCTTCCATGAAAACGCCCTGCGCTAGATTGCTCCCATCGTACGAAGGACCACATCCCAAAAATAATTTCGAGCACCCAGAAAAGTAACCAAACAGTGCCGAACGAGTAGCGCCTCATAGGGCCGGTCACGTGAAATCCCTCCAGTCTCGGTGCTTCCCTGGTGTTCGATACTCTTTTTCTGGTGATCAAAGCTAGAGTAGGCTGGAACATCATACAGTCGGACTTCATTGGGCAGGACACGCGAGAGGACAAAAGACCCTGCCGAGGGCCACACTGCCGTAGGAATGCAGGAGGCACGGGTCGCGAGACACAGGACACAAAGGTACCCTTGATTTGGCAGGGTCGACCTACTAATCCGGGCCGACTGTACTCGGGGGCGGCCAAGAGGGGGGTGTCCAAGAGGGGGGGGCGCAAATCATGGCCGGCGGCACGTGCGCGGCCCAGCGGGGGGGCCAGGGACGCAATGAAGCACGAAGAAGCGCCGTGAGATCTGGGGAAACATCATGGCCCCCGCCATGAGATCCCCCACCCCCTAGTCACCACCCCCCTCTTCTCCGCCCCCAACTGTACGCCATGGGGTCAAACCCCACGGGCGCAGACTGGCAAGACGGGCGGCCGCAGTGCCACCTCTCGAGGACGCAGCAAAGGAGGGGAGCCCGCGGGCGGAGCTGCCATTCGACTCGTGGCCAGGGCCCCCGACCCTTTCACCGTCGCGGCCGCGGGCGAGCGCGCCAGCAGCGTCAAGAATCGGGCGGGCCACGCGCGAACCGAATAGGGTCCCAGACCTCCGAAGCCATAATTTGTTCAACACGTCGACCCCCAGCGGTCTCGACCCCTGCCCGGGGACAGTTCTGCTCCATCCCGAGCCGCCTTCTGACGGCCCCGAGGCCCGGCGAGGGCCTCCCGCGGCCGAGAGCAGCGAAAGACCTCGCGTCGCGATGGTGTCCAGGACGCGTGGGGGTCTGGGGCGTGGGGCGGGTTCCATCGACCCCGCACACCTGCACACCACCACCTCCGTGCCTGGCTGGGGCCACATCCCGGGCCCTGGCATGGTGGACACGGCCTCCACGCCGAATCCGGGAGGACATCTATTTGCGAGGAGGGGGCTGGTCCATAACCACCGCCTGGGGGTCGATCTTCGGGGACCAGGCGGCGGATGTGGACACGGTTGGCCCTCGCCTGGCCCGAGAATGTCCAATCCGCTGCTCGCCGAGGTCCCCGAAGATCGATCCTCCAGGCAGTGTACTCCCCGCCGCTAACATTTAAGGGGAACAAGCACCGACATCAACATAACTACTCTGAGGTCCGCGCGGATTCCACAACTCGATGCTGGACCGCACTCCCTGGGGACCCCAACGCCGATTCGAGGAATCCGCGCGGACCTCCGAGCTTTTGTGCTCATGTCACCGTCTGCTCCCCCCCTCGGTACGCACACACACTTCGTGCACACTGCCGTTGGGGGGCCCGGCGACGGCACTGGCCGGCCACGGTGGTGGCGCGCAGAATGGCCAAAGATAGGCGCCTTCTGCGAAGGGACGGGACGGGGCAAGCGCCTCGCCCTGGGGGCGGCGGGCGGCGAGCGGCGGGCGGCGAGGTGGAGCAGGAGGAGCCAAGCAAGAGAGGCGTCGGACAAGTGATCCGCCGTCTTCGGCCTCCTGGGACCCCGAGTTCGGGCCGGGGGAGCGTCATGGGTTGATCCGGGATGGCCATCTGGCCAAGATGGACCCAGGAGCGTCGTCAGCGGAAGATGAGCGTGGTCAGCACAGGAGGAGGTGGACGGGTTCACATGGCTGCCGTTCTTTCATGCTCAGTCCCGCAACTGCAGCGACGACAACGACGACGGCGACAACCGAACCCATACCAAATACACCTGGAAGTTCCGTAGCGGTCGTCTTGAATTCGTCACTCGCGCGTCGCTCAAAAATCCCAAGCCCTGGATACCGATCGTCGGCTTGCCCGGTTCGCCAAATTGCCATCGACAGGAGATGATCAGGAGCTTCAGCCTGGAGTATGGAGAGCCCGAAGTCAGTCTGCTACCAGAGCTGCGGCCGAACACTTATTCGAACTCTGCAACTGTTCGAGAGACAATGCTGGCTTTCTCTCCTTAACTGGAGCTGTAGGCGAGCTGCGGCGCAGGTATCTTGAAGGGGCCCCAGGACACACAAATAAATACACACAAATACAAGGATCCCCCACATTTTTCCATACTTTGGGGGTCTCTGTCTTCCCCCCCACTTCCCATATTTTCCAATATTTTCTGGGGGTCGACGATTCATGGTGTCTGTGTGTGTTTTTCCCTTCCTGAAATGCTGGTTTGCTCTGCTTGCCTAGAGCTGTAGGCGAGCTGCGGTGCAGGCATCGGCCCGACCCTTGCGAGCGCGGCTGGCTGGGCGGGCGGGCCCACCCAACCACAGAGGGGCAGGCGGACGGGCGGGCCCGGACGCTGGCGATGGCTCACGCGCGGCCCCGTTTTGCTGGCCGCGGCGCGGGCCATGGCCATGGCTCGGCGCGGGAGGGCCCAGGTCGGGCTGCGAAGCGGCAAGGTGACACAGGAGAGGAGGGGGAGGAGGAGGAGGAGGAGGAGGAGGAGGAGGAGGAGGAGGAGGAGGAGGAGGAGGAGGAGGAAACGGAGGAAACGGAGGAGGAGGGAGTTGAAGGCGGAAGGAGGACGGAGGAAGCACGGGGGAGGCGAGGGCGGCCGCGGACAAGGGACTGCGTGGGCAGGCGAGGCGCCAAGAGCATGTCACGCCGGTGCTGCGGCCCAGGCATCGGGCAGGAGTCACGCGCAGCGGCGGCCCGGGGGCTGCTCGGTGCGATCCTGCCAGGGCGCAGGAGAGCGGCTGTCCGACGGACTGCGGGAGATACCGGACATCCCGTGGGTGCAAAATGCACGGAGCGAAGCTGGGCTGGCTGCGGACGCGGTCCGGGCGGGAAAGTGCAGCTGGCCAAAGAGCGACGATGTCCAGGACTGTGCCGGGTCCACTGAACCAGTACCTGGCGCAACCGAGCTCGAGCGGGACGGGAGCGATGCGGGGCTCACGCGCCCCTTGGAGAAGTTGCCTGCCAGGGCGGGAAAGAAGGATGACACTGGTGGCCGGACGGGCGGACGGACGGACGGACCCTTAGTTCCTGCAAAAATGTGTCTTCATTACGGGAATGCCCCTTTGGAAGACTACCGCCTGAGAGTAAACATTCGTGGCAAAATGCAACCCCTGGGACTGAAACGCAGCGAATCAACGTGACTGACACGTCCTGGCAATCTTACATCGCCCAAGGTCACCATTCCTGGGACTTCCAAACCGCAAATGATCGTGACTGTTGCGCCCTGAAAATCGTAAATCGTGCCAGAACACTATTCTTGGGACTTCAACCATACGGACCCTTGACACTGCTGCAATGATTCAAAACTAATGTCCGCAGCGCTGAGGCGAGAGCCATGTTTTGAACACGAACCGCCCTCCATCCTTGAAACTTCTGCAACCTGTTACGACGAATGTGCGCGGCGCTGAGGCGAAAACTGTATTTTGAAAAGGAACCGCCCTCCATCATTGAAACTGGAACGAACTGTTACGACGAAGGTTCACGGCGCTACGGCGAGAGTCACATTCTAAAAACGGCCCGCTCTCCATCCTTGAAACTGCTGCGAAGTGTTATGACAAATATGCGCGGCGCTAAGGCGAGAACCACACTTTGAGACCGACCCACCCACCGTCCCCGACGCGTCTACGAATGGCTTAGACATATGAGCGCGGCGCTGCGACGAGAGGAGGAGGAGGAGGAGGAGGAGGAGGAGGAGGAGGAGGAAGAGGAGGCAGCCTCGAGCGGAACGCCCGGCTGCCTCGGGCGCACCCTCTTTTTTTACGACTGGGGCCCCGTCACGCCGCTCCCCGGCGCCGCCACACGGATACGCGGTCCTGGGAGGATAAACAAGAGCGAAGAGGAGGAGGAGGAGGAGGAGGAGGAGGAGGATGAGGAGCTACAGTGGAGGCCTGTCCACAAGAAGACTTCCACAAGGAACCTAACCCAGAGACCCCAGGACGTCCACTGACTCTGGGTGTGGGAACGTCACGCTTGCCATGGCGAAACCATCGAAACTCAAGAAACCCAGGGCACCCTGGATGCAAGCAGGGCGTTCCTTGGCATGGGTCTCCACTGTACCGCTGACCGGGAACTCTCCCGGAGTGCGTTCTGACCCGAGCTCCGAGGAGAATCCAGCAGCGGCGAGGAGGCCCTCCCGGGAGACCCAGACGGGCTAAGACGAGGGGGAGGGTGGGCCAGAAGCAGAAAAACAGCACAAATATCTATTGTTGGCGCTCCGCGCGGACTTCTTGGATCCGCGCTGGACCCCTCTCCCTGGTGCGCGGAGCGCGCCAGGGGCGGCGGTGGAGGCGCCGCCAGAGGTGCCCAGCGCCGATCCAGAAAATCCGCGCGGGGCGCCAAAAATGTAAGGTCATGCTGCTTCTCCTCCTTCTTCTTCGACAAAACGAAGGGGTGGGTGGCGGTATCGTTACCTTTGCCTCCTCTGAGGTCCAGGGCCAGCGGCCAGCAGGGCAGCGGCTCGCTCGCCTCCTCCCAGAAGGCGGCCGCCACGCCCTCCTGGAAGGCTGCGGCGAACGAGCCGCCCGCGGCACCGTGCAGCCCAAAGGTGTGGCCGCGCCACTCGCCGACCTCGGGGGCTGCTGGGATCTTAGGTCGGGCATGCCCCTCTACAGGAAGAATATTCAAGAATGGATGTTTTGAACAAATCTGGTGACGATTTGTTCGTGCTCTTCCGTCAACGTTTGATGATGTTTTGACTCTGCTGCATTTGTCTTCTAGCATCCGCCTGTAGGAGGACATGCCCGACCTAGTGCTGGGAGGAGGGCCACAGAGGAGGACCAGAGCGAACCCAGGATGCATCGGCGACGCTGCAGCACACCTTCCCCCTCTCCGTACGTGCCTCAACGCTCTCCTCTTCACCGCAGAAAGCGCTCCCTTTGGACGACTAGCACACTTCGGCCCGCCATTTTGCGCACAGGCCGCGCCATCCGCAGACCACTCGCCGACCTCGGAGGCTGCCAGGAGGACGAGGGCCATCCCTTACCTCCTCGGGCTGTTGGAACAAGTTGGCCTGGCGAAACACGCAGCCCAAAGCAGCTGCGAGCAGCGCAGCGAAACACGCCAAGGCCCACTGTGGGGCCAGGAAGCGTGCGAGGGGTGCCCCGGAGTTGGCCAGGAGGGCGCAGGCCCCCCCCCCCCACCCTGGGGGCTTCGGTGGAGGAGGGCGCCTGTGCCCCCCCCCCTCCTGGAAGCGTCGGCTTCGGTGGAGCCCTGCCCCTGGCCACACGAAACATGCTATGGGGCGGGACCGCTTGTGCCCCCACCCTCTGTGAGCTTCGGCGGAGCCCCCCCTGCGGGGCCACGGGACCTGCGAGGGGGTGACGCAAGGAGCTGGGGGACCGCATATGCCACCCCCACCCTGGGGGCTTCGGTGGAGCTTCCATATGGGACGGCGAACCGTGTGAGGGCTGTGCCGACATGGGCTGGGGGACAGCATGTGCCCCCCCCCCTTGTGGGCTTCGGTGGAGCTCCCCATGGGGCCGCGAAACGTGTGAGGTGTTCAAACAACGTCGCAAGGCGTTTGGCCACTTTCGGCCTCTGGGGGCCCTCACCAGGCCCCATGACTGTCAGTTTGCTTGGCGACGGACCCAACCCAAACAAACTGCGAGTAGCGTAGGATATGACCTTCTCCTCACAGGCAATGCGCCGCAAAACACGACAAGAGGCGTGAGGGGCTTGCCGACAATACGCTGCCACTGCAGCCAGCCGTCAGGGAAGCTCCCTGCGGGGCAACGCAACGTCTGAGGGGCGTGCCGAGCTGGGCGGGGAGACCGCGTGCGATACTCGGCCGCTGAAGCTTCGGTGGAGCCCCCTTTTATGGGGCCACGAAACGCGTGAGGGGTGTGCAGGGATGCGCTGGGGCCCACCCTGGGGGCACTTGTGGAGCTCCCTGTGGGGCCACGAAACGTGTGAGTGAGGGGTCTGCCGGGATGGGCTGGGGGACCGCATGAGGCACCCCTACCTACCTTGAAGGCATCGGTGGAGCTCCCATCTGGGGCCACGAACCGTGTGAGCGAGGGGTGTGCCGAAATGGGCTGGAAGACCGCATGTGCCCCCCCTCGTGTGACCTTCGGTGGAACTCACCATGCGGCCACGAAGCGTGTGAGGTGTACGCCGACATGTGCACGCGGAGGGCAGAGGCAGGGATGAGAGGGGGGGAGAACAAGCTAGGTCACTCGCGCCATACCTGACATCCTATCTCTCCTCCCGTCATTTCCCATTGCGCTGAATTGATCTCTATCCGCGGACGCGTGTCATAGACGACCTGGAACTCCAAAACACGACCCTATGTTATGCGCAATCGGAAGAAGGATAGCTGCGCACATTGGAAGAGATGGCGTTTGAGCAGGAGGATGAGCAGACAGAAATGAAGGAGGACAAGGAAGGAGGAGGACGCGGACGAACAGCAGCAGCAGCAACAGGAACTGAAGTTGAAAGAGGAAACCTGTCCACTGACCCAGGTCAATCCAGACCCGGGTCAGTCAGGCTCTGCAGGATCCTGCAAGACCCTGCAGGACCCTGCATGATCCTGCGCCCAAACCCCCAAGCCCGGGTCAGTGCACCCCTGGCCCTGCAGGGTCCTGCAAGATCCGGGAAGCAGGAGGAGGAGGAGGCGGAGGAGGAGGAGAAGGAGGAGGAGGAGGGGAGGAGGAGGAGGAGGAGGAGGAGGAGGAGGAGGAGGAGGCGGGGGAGGAGGCGGAGGCGAAGGCGGAGGAGGCGGAGGAGGCGGAGGAGGCGGAGGAGGCGGAGGAGGAGGAGGAGGCGGAGGAGACTGACCCCCGTTGGCATGGACACCCGCCTTCCGAGGGCCCCGAAGGAGGAGCCCCTGGGAGGGCGCTCTGCCCAGGGAGGCTCCCCCCGGCTCTCCGCGCTGCTCCTGGGCTCCCCGGGGGGGGGGGGGGCCACTCCGGTGGGGGCCTCCCCCGGAGCTGTGCTGCAGCCGTCGTACTCGAGGACCACATCCCAGGCAGAAAGTCGAGCTTCCAGAAAAGTTTCGAATCAGTGTCGAACGAGAATACCCCCTCCCAGGGTCCGACACGTGAAAACCTTCTGGTTTCGGTACGTACTTTCCGGGTACTCGAAGTTCTTCCTCGTGATCAACGTTAAAGTGCACGGTTTCCCCCGAGGCCGTAGACGACTCGAGGAGGAGGAGGAGGAGGAGGAGGAGGAGGAGGAGGAGGAGGAGGAGGAGGAGGAGGAGGGGCGGAGGAGTAAGGCAGAGGAGGAGGAGGAGGAGGAGGAGGAGGAGGAGGAGGAGGAGGAGGAGGAGAGGAGGAGGCGGAGGAGGAGGTGAGGAGGAGGAGGAGGAGGTGAGGAGGAGGAGGAGGAGGAGGAGGAGGAGGAGGAGGAGGAGGAGGAGGAGGAGGAGGAGGGGTCGCCTAAGCCCTTCGGAGAAACCCTCCAGGCTAAAGTGGGCTGGATCATCATAACGCCCTGGAGAAGCTGGGGCCGCACTGGGCCGGCCAAGGCCGCCGCTAGCGGCAGCAATTATCGGGCCACAGACAGAAGAGCGACAAGAATCAAGGAGCCCAAGGACACACAAAGAAATACATACAGATCCCAGGATTCCCCATCTGTTTCTCATACTTTCTGGATTTTCGCATTCCCCCCAACTTCCAATATTTTCCAAAATTTTCTTGGGAGTCGACGATTGCTTGTATCCGTGTTCTTTCCTCTCCTAAAAGAGGGAGCCCAGAAACCATCGCGTCGTACAACATATCAGGACGGGTGGTCCTTCGCCGACTTCGGCCTCGGGGGGCCCTCGACGGGCCTCGGGAGCGTCAGAAAACGACTCGGGACGACAAAAGCCGGCCCTGGAGGAGGAGGAGGAGGAGGAGGAGGAGGAGGAGGAGGAGGAGGAGGAGGAGGAGGAGGAGGAGGATGGAGGGGAGGAGGAGAAGGAGGAGGAGGAGGAGGAGGAGGAGGAGGAGGAGATGGAGGAGGAGGAGGAGAAGGAGAAGGAGGAGGAGGAGGAGGAGGAGGAGGAGCCTGGCCTTCCGGGGACGCCGCATCGCCAAACATCCGGACCCCACACGTCTGGGAAAACGGGGCGCCGCCCTCGGATCCCGGCGCCTCAATACACCGCATATCGAGCCGCGCGCCCTCGCCGGGGCTCGGGCTCCTGGGGATCCGCACGGCTCGGTGCAGCTCGCAGAATGGCGCAGAATAGGATTGCAGGGGCCCTGGGACACACAAATAAATACACACAAATAACAGGAGTCCCAATCTTTTCCTACATTTCCTGGATTTTCCTCTTCCCCCCCACTTCCCATATTTTCCCATATTTTCCAGGGGATCGACGATTAATTGTGTCTGTGTGTTTTCCTCCCTCCTGAAGGATGGGGTGTGGGGCCCCGGTGGCGGTTCCCTCCACTGTTTCTCCGTGTTTTCCGCGCCGCCGGACCCCAGCGCACGCGAGATGCCACAGCGACCTTCCGCCGTGGCGCACGCGCAGGCCGCTGGCGCGGCACGCCACAAGCTGGAAGCGAGGGCGCCCGCGCGCGCGACCGCACGCGGGCAGCCTGCGCGCCAATGTCTCGGGGGCGCGGAGACATGGCTTAGCGATCCGTGGACCCAGAGATCCAACGCATTGACCAAAAATCAAGACGGAGGTTTTTGCGAAGTTCGGCCCCTGGGGGCTGTCGCCGGGCCTCGGGACCCTCCAAAGACGACCCAGGATGAAAAACCAGTCCTGGGAAATGGGTCGAGACTTCCAAGGACCTCGTATCGAAAAAGTCCAGGGATCGGATCTCAGGGGACCTGGCGCGCGGTCGCCAAACCCATGGCTCGGCGGAAGCGCCCTCCCCAAAAAAATGCGGCCGGTGCCGCCTGGCTCGGCGGCGGCTACCCGCGAGCTCCCATGGAGAAGCGGGGCCCGTCGCGAAACCGCGCCCCCCTCTGATCCCTGCTTGCGATCGCCCGGGCGTCGGCGAGGACGGCCCCGCCTTGCCGCGTCGCTCCCGTGCCCACGTCCACGGCCCCACCCCGCGGCCCCGCGGCACGCGGCGGCCCTGCGCCTTCCGCGCGGGTGCCCCGCGCAGAGCGGCCTCCGCGGGGCCATCCGCCCACAGAAGCGCGCCTCGGCCATCCGGGCCGCAATGGGGGGGGAGGCGCCGCGCCATGAGATGTGCACGACGTGGGCCCGAAGAGGTCTGGACCCCTTCCCCGGGACCGGCTTCTCTTCCCATCCTGAGCCGTTCTTTGACGGCCCCGATGCCCGTCAAGTGGTCCCCAAGGAAGGAACTTGCCGACGAACTTCTGCGTTTATCTAGCGTGTCACGGCGGCGGCCCCAGCGACACGGTATGCTCTGCGAGCGGATGGCGCGTCGCTCCGCTTAGCGGGATGGGAGGCTCGGAAAAGCTCGGTACGTTGAAGCCTGGGGACTGGGCAGAGGATAGCGCGTCGCACCGAAGCGTGGTGGGCTGGAACTGGCGGAACGACACGCTATCCGGTGCCCCAAAGGTCCCGACCGCAACCTCCCGTCAGTGACCTGTTCATGGGGAAATTAAAAAGTACCGATACCGCTACTCCCTGGACCCCTCCCGGGGTGCGATCTGACCAGAATTCCGAGGCGAATCCAGCGGCGGCGACGGGGGCCTCCCAGGAGGCCCAAACAGGAGGCCCAAAGAGGAGAAGGCGGACAAGGGCGGCAGTATGGGGCACTGTTTCCTCCTCGGACTGTTCGTGAAAGCGCTTCCGCGGAGCAGCGGGGGGGCTGGGGACCTCCCCCTCCTCAGAAGCTACCTCCCCCTCCCCATCATAGGAGGAGGAGGAGGAGGAGGAGGAGGAGGAGGAGGAGGAGGAGGCGGAGGAGGAAGAGGAGGAGGAAGGAGGAGGAGGAGAGGAGGAGGAGAAGGAGGAGAGGGAGTACGAGGAGGAAAAGGAGGAGGAGTACTCTCTGGAGTCTCTGCCTGATCTCGTAGTGATGTGTATGATTAAAGGTCCGCCACCCACTGGTGGGTGTTCTTGTCTCTAGTAGCCTTCTCAGCCCGACTGAGGACCTTGGGCCAGAAACCGAGCGCGATTCTTCTGAGGGGGTCCTCCCCAGTAGCCGTGGCATCGTGACACGGGTCCCCGAGTTTCCCGAGGAACTGATGCGCGATGGCGTCACAATGGGAACAGCACCGACAGGACCTAGCCTGGCGTGGAACCTCAAACGATGGGCATTGTGAGCGCTTCCCCCAGCAATGTGAACACCATTTCTGAGGGGGGCACCATATATTTGCGATCTACATTGAAGAGTTCAAAGCATGCAAACTGGAGCCACTAGGATCTCGAGGCCTTGCTAGCCGAGGTCCTACACCGAACGCACTTGGTCCCTTTGGGGTCGAGACAGTGCTGAGAACCAATCGAGCACAGACACTTTGGGCGGGGGGCCATTCGGGGAGATGTTACCCTGCCGCTTTGGGCGAGGCCCCTCGGAGGTCTGCAACTGTGCCTTCTGAAACTCTCGGGCATCAAGCGCAGTGCGAAGCAATCTCGTTCTGACAAGAAAATGCATTTTGTTCGAGGAGTGCATTCTGTTGCCTCACAGTCGGGCTGAAGCGTGCCTCGCTGGCTGCGACGCCCGCGAGCTCGTCCGCGACGGCGTTGCCGTAAGCCAGGGAGGCTTGGCTCCGTACTGCCAGTATGTCATCAGCGCTCTGGTGGGGCGGGGTCCACATGATGGTGATACGTCTCTGCTGGTTGGACCTCTGGAGTCGGAGCCATAGGTCGGCGTCTGGCCCACGTGGCTCCTGCGCGTGTCCATTAAGGTAATCGAGGTAGCATCCCTCGCTGCCGGTGACGAAGACGAGGTCGCGGTGGGCGCCTCCGGCGGCCGTGACGACGGCGAGGAGCTCTCCGCGCATGACTGTCTGCCGCTGTCCTGGTAGGGGTCCCCAGTAGGCGGCTTGCAGGCTCATGTTGTCCTCGTCGAGGTAATTGTAGATGGCTACATCGGCCTCGGCTCGTCGCAATGGCGCGTTGGCCGTCTCCTGGCCTCCACTGGCGTCGCCGAAGGCATGTAGGGTCGACCCAGATACGAAGTCCAAACATCCTGAGTGGTGCCCATCCATGGCGTAGCATGTCCATTGTTATTGCTGCACTGGCGGCGTGGCGATGGTCGTACAAGTGCCGTTGTGCTGAGGCCTCGCGTATGAGGTGGCTGGCGCTGCTGATGATAGGGTTGCCCCTGTTGGCAGTACACTCAAACGCTCTGTGAGAATCGTCCTCGTCGGCTTCGAGGCATCTTGGGCATCGGTTGGTGGCATCGGGTAGTTTGGTATCAGTGGCGATGCGCTTGCGGGTCCACACAGCTCCCCTGGCGATGGTTAGCATGAGGATAGCGAAGCTGCGGCCATGTGGTAATTGTCGGCCCCCTGTTGGAGCCCCTCGCCACCGCGATGGAGGCTGGCCTGTTGCCTGAGCTGGTACTGGATGCTGGCGTCGATGTCGCGCAGTGGCTGGCGAGGGATGTCCGCGTCTGGAAGCCCCGGCAGCTGCGTGGCGTCGACCTCCCAAGCGTCCCCGTTGTCGGCGATAGCCTTTGGCATGGTCCAGCGGCGCGGCCTGTCTAGTTCCCATCCCAACTGCATGAGGTAGTGGATGCTGGTGGACTGTGGGCCTCGGATGTGCCCGACGCGCTGTTTGGCTGGCAAACTCCAGAAATAATCAACGGCCGGCTTCCAAGTGGCGCTCATGATGCGCTGAAGTGGAGTACTCTGTATCCACGTGGTGAGCCATGCAACCAACGCCTCACTCGGCAGCTTGAGCGCGGGATCGTTGCCCTCGTCCCGTAGTTCGAGCACTGCGGTGAGGCATCTGCCTCGGAGGCGCGGTGCATCGACGTCGGCGAATCGCCTGCGGTGGGTGGCCATCTGCGCGCCGAAGGCGCCGTGGGGCTGGCGGCCGTAGGCGGCGGCTGCAAGGCCACCTTGTAGCCCCAGCTTGCCTGCGAGACGATCGCGACGAGTGGCGCGGACCATGCGGGCGATCTTGGCGCGCATGGCTTTGCGCCGTTGTCTCGGCGCGGTGGCGGCGGCGCGCGCGCGCCGGGCTCCGCCCCCCAGGTCGACGCCGAGGCTGCTGGCTTATAGCATAGGCTGGACACGGTGCCCGCGCCGCCTCACAGCGTCGGCGATATGCCTGGCGCCATGGAAAGAGGTGCAGAAGATGACGCTCTTGTTGGCGATGTTGAGCCCTTGATCGTGGAGCGCATTGCAGGTGTCGAGCAATGCCATGACCATCTGTCGTCGGAGTGTCTGTCGGCTGGCCTGCGCGCGCTGCGACAAGGTCGTCGACCCATTTGCGGTGGCGAATGCTGGCGCGCAGCTCGGCGATGCGTCGCCGCGCCCTGTAGGTCATGGTCTCGGCAAAACGAGTGCCCGACCTGAGGCTCTGCGCAACAGATCGGGCCGGCGCGATCGCTTCGGCGAAAGCCCCGCCATGCGCGAGGTAGCGGGGCGCAGCGCATTGGAGGACATCGAGACCTAGCACGTCGAGGGGGACATTGAAGTCGAGGGCCTCGTCGATCAGAGTGGCCCAGTGGATGGGGTCGTAGAACTGGGGGATGTCTAGGAGCCCGCGCGCCTGGGGCATACCCAGGTGGTTGGAAACCTCCTCGTGTAGGCAGCGGTCGCGCGCTTGCTTGCCCTTGGCGATGGCGCCCCTACGTGCGAAATGCTCCTTATTCCACTGCTGCACATGTGTGTGTCTCTCTCTCTCTCTCTCTCTCTCTCTCTCTCTCTCTCTCTCACCATGGACCACGGCCTGGCGATGATGGCCGCGATTCCGAGGGCGCGGTCGCCGTTGTCCTTCTCGGCCCTCATGGCGCCCAGCGCGCCGAGAAGCTGGCGCCGCCAAGACTGCGCATATCCCGCGGCACCCGGGGCGGCGGCGGGCTCCTCAAGGGCTGGGGCGGGAAGCCCCAGCCCCTGAGGGGCCCGGTCGAAGCCTGCCGGCGCCCAAAGCAGCGTTGGCCTTGTGGCGACTCAGCGCGGCGCGGATCCGGTCGCCCGCGACGGGCGGCAGGCTGCACTGGCAAACCCTCTCGATCATCCGCCGGAAAGCGTCGACCAGGCCCGCGCGGTCGAGCTCCGCGGGCGCCCGGAGGTCGGTCCATCCAGTGATCAGTTGGTCGACGAGGTCCTCGGGGCGCATGGCGGCGCGGCTGCCGGTTGTGGCCGCGGGCGCAAGGGCCTGAGCAGCGCGCCGAGGGCGCCGTCGGTAACGGCCAAGTCGCGGACGTCACGTAGCGACTTCCCGATGGCAGGCCGCTGGGCTCGCCGAGCTAATCGGCGCGCCCTGGTAGCCGACTATGATCCCGTCTTCTTGCCCGTCGATGCGCCGCGAGAAAGTGATCCACTCGGTCTAGCTGCAGTCGCCGCGCTTGCTGGCGATGTGCTATGCGGCAGACGGCCGGCTCTTAACAGACCCGTTGAGAGCTGCGTGGAGCTGCCGGAGATGGAGAGGCCACTTCCGTCTGGCACAACGCGCGTGGCCACGTCCGCCAGGCGCCGCCGAGGTCGGCCAGCGGAGCTCGTCGGCGACGCTGCAAATCACGAACGACTGTTGTTTGATATTGGGCGCCCTCAGCTCTGGCGGCACCTGCGAAAAGCACCCGGCGGCGCGCGTGCATGGGCGCCTCCACGGTGGCCGCCCACGACCCGTAGAGTTGGCCCAGCTGAAGACAGGTGTCAGGCTTGAGCCTAGAGGCTACGGAGGAGGCAGCAGCGGGGGCAGGGCGGGCGAAGCGGGGCGGCAGAACGTTGATTTGCTTTGTGGGCGTACCAAACAGACTCGGGGATATCAGTCGTCGGGCTTAAACGCTGGTGAATTTGGCAAGCTGGCTCACTTCCAGGGGAAACCGCAGGTTCGCGGGGGGGCGTCTCGCGCTGGGCTTCTGAGTTAGGTGGCGGGGCGGCGAGCGTGACTGAAACTCCCCGTCGCCGTCGCAAGCAAGGTGGGCGGTGACCGACCAGGCCCGGGCGCTTCCTCTCCGGCTTGCAAGGCGGGGCTGGAAAGAGCGGGATCGACGCTATGCGCGAGAGGGGATGGGCAAGACAAGCGGTCTGTTGACTCTCCGCGGGCATCGGTTGGCGGTGAAACATCGGCAGGCACGGCTGGCCTGAAACATACCTCGTCGGCCCGCGGGTCTTCTTTTCCGGACTCGTGGCCGTCAGAATCGCCGGCAGATGTGCTGCCTCTGACGCCGGTAGACTGAGCGTCGATATCTCGATCTCCACCAGCCTCAAAGTCCCCGAACAAAGCGGCGCGGAGCTGCTCGCGTCGAAGCTGCGTCTTCGCGCGCTGTTCTGAAAGGAGTCCCTGGCTCGGCTGACCTTGGCCCCTGGGGCGGCTGTCATCTGGGGCTCGGCGACGCTTGGCAGCCGCCGCGGGAGCGCTAAATCACGCGCGAGGAGTCGCTGCCATGAAGAAACGAGCTGAATTCCCAAACCTAGGCGCGGCCTCCATGCGAGGCTGATTAACAGGACCAACTGCAACGATGGGCGGGCAAGCCGCAGCGCCGTGCACGACGCACGACCCGATCAAAATCCAATAACTTACGTCCGCAGCTTAAGTCGCAAGTGTACTCTACCTCAGCGCATCTGACCTCTCCTTGGATCTGCGCGAGGTAGCCTGATGCTATATGGGCCTCGGGGCCATATGTTCCAATCTCCAACGGCGACCCAGAGGGCTAAAGGATCTGGATGGAACCCCCGAGACGCCTGAAACGTGGGACGCTTGGCCCTCGCATGCCGACGCTAGAAAAAAAAACGTAAGTCATAATGATAATCATGTAATCGTATACATGGGAAGCGAAAACAAAAAACTATTTAGAAACCAGCGGGGCCGGAGGAGGATGGGGAGGCACTGGCGCCCCTTGGCTCAACTCCTTCGGGGAGAGGGCGGGCACTTTAATGGCCATTGGGGCTGCGCCACTCACCACCAGCGTCAGCGCACTCTGTTGCGGAACAAGATTTGACGACGGAATCATCCCACCCATCAGCTGCACGCGTGGAGGAGCGGGCTGGGCCGGCGAAGCGCCTGCTCTGAATTCCTCGAAGCCCACTGCGCCAGGAAGGGGTGCTCTCCTCGGAGATGCGCGTCTAGACGAAACCAATGCAGTCATCACCTTGCGCGGGGATCCACGCGAAGGTCTTCTCGCCCACGCGTGTGATGTTGCTGTGGAACAATGACGTAGTGGCCGAGCTCGCGACGGCACCGCCCGCCTCCTCGGCGAGCTTGGCGGACTGGCTGCGGGGGCCTGGTCAAACTGACCTGGCGCGATCCGCGGCTGCCGTCGCCTTCGCCCCACAGCCCTTGGCGCGACCCTGCGTCGGCGCGGCAGATGCGCCGCCTTGCCCCGCTGCTGCTGCGGATGCCTGAGCTGCGAAGTTGGCCGCCGACAGCCGCGCCGCCTCGGCCTCGAGCGCCTTCGGCTCGGGCCCGGGCGCCTGGGCGGCCGCCGGGCCACCCTCGGCGGCGCCCGCGCCTGCCGCGCCCGCGCTGGCGGGGCTGGGCGCCGAGCCGCCTGCGGCGGAGCCGGTGTGGGCGGGGGCCCCGGCGGGGGCGGTCGCCTTGCCGTCCTCGCCCTTGCGTTCCTTTCGGTACCTGGCCTCCTGCGCAGCTCTGACTGCCTGCGCGCGCTGGATGAGGGCCTGCATCTGCGGGCCCTTGGTGGCGAACTGCTCCCTGAAGTCCTTGAGCCAGCTCTGCGCTGCGGCCAGCTTGGCACTCCCCATCTCGGCGAACTCGAGATCTGCGATCTGGGCGAAGAGGTCCTCGCTCCAGGTCCCGCTCCTGGGGCGCTGGTTGGACGGCGTGCGAGCAGCACCCTCGGCGATGGCGATCGCCTCCGCCACCCTGCGCTTGGTGTGCTCGGCCCGTGCAACCTGGATAGCCGCCTCCTTCTCCCTGGTCTCCGCAGTCTCGAGGGCCTTGCGGAGCCAAACGACGTTGTTGACAACCTTGTTGTGGTGGTTGACTGCGGCACTGTATGCACTGTCGGCCTTCCTCATGGACTCGACGACGGCGGTCGGCATGGAAGTGGCGTCAATGGCGCAGAACCCCTGGACCTGTGCGCTGAGGATGGCCTGCAGTGCTGGGTCCTCTGCAGCCGCGAGCGCTTGCTTGAGATGGGTGGCGATGGAGCCTGTCTCGCCTGCTGACTTGGCGTCGATATGTGCCCTGCTGATGTCCTTGCGTTCGCCGAGCTCGAAGATCTCCTATCTACGAAGCGGATGACACTGGGCGAGAGAGAGCGGCTGCGATGTAACTTCATGGGTCGGTTGCATTTCGGGCAGGTCGGATTGTCCTGGTCCAGGCGATCGTTGTTCTCGCATGCGCGGCATCCTCGGCAACGGCTCCAGAGGCGACTCCCTTGTGCCCTCCAGCGTCCGCTGCTCGGCGCACGTGCATGCTGGCGCGCCATGAGCCCCAGCGTTGGTCGTCCGTCAAACTTGCGGCTGCACATGGGCACCGAAAATCCTCAAGCACCTCGTGAAGGTACTGAGGCAGACCTGGTGGCAGTGTGGTCAAGGCCGAAATGGCTTGAGAGGAGGAGGAGCAGGAGGAAGGTGAGGAGGAGGAAAAGGGGATGAGGAGGAGGAGGAGGAGGAGGAGGAGGAGGAGGAGGAGGGAAAAGGAGGACGAGCAGAAGGAGGAGGAGGGCAAGGGGGAAGGGGGTCGCCGCTTCGAACCACCGCCGACCAGCAGCAGCGTCTCCCCGGAGTACGCGCGCAGGCACGCCGCCGCGGCGGACTCGGCGCACGGGCCGCCGCCCCCGCGGGCCCGGTCCACGGCGAGCAGCACCAGCGTGCGGCCGGCGCCGCGCGCCCGCGCGGCGGCCAGCGCGCCCGCGCCGAGGTCGGCGGAGGGCGGCGCCGCCTCCTCCACGTCGACGCCCTGCGCTTGGAGCAGCTGGGCCCACGGGCCTGGGAATTATGTATTACATAAGTGTGCATGTGTATATATAAGTAGGCATAGAATTACATCTATACATACATACATACATACATACATACATACATACACACACACACACATACATACATACATACATACATACATACATACATACATACATACATACATACAAATATATGCGTCTATATATGTGTATAGGTGAATGTAAAAGACTGCGTGGCCGTTTCGCGCCGTGCACCTTGGTCCTTGGTGTGCGGGCGGAATGGCAGGAAGGTCCAGCCGACAATTGTGCGACAACTCCTGGTTGCCGTTTTTTCTGGCGTCGCCGTTATGAGAATGTGATTCGTTCTCTTTCATCCGTGATCCTTTTCCCTTACTGACGCAATGCACTGCGTATTCTTCCCATCCTCCACAGCTGTTTTTGAGGAGGCCCCTGCTTGGAGAGCCTCTGGGGTCTCGCAACAGTTTTTCCCATTTTCGTAAGGCCTCCTGGAGGCCTCCTGGGCGTCTTCTGGGGGCCTCTGGAAGTTTCCTCGGTCCACCCTGCCTCCAATCGCGGTTTCCTTTGAACCACCGGGTCACGATCTGGAATGTTTCGAAGGGCGTCTTGGGGCCATTTTGGGCGGTCATGGGGCTCTGTTAGGCCATCTTGGAACCCTGTTGTGTCGTATTGGGGCTCTCTTGGATTGGCGGCTTCGGACGCCCAGAATACCGCCGTCTTGGAGCGTCGGAAACCCAAGAAAAAGAGAGAACCCTCAAATCAACAATAAAAAACATCAGAAAATCAATGGAATGTGCCTCCGGGGGCCTTTTCGGGAGTGTTTTCGGATGCCTTTTGGGATGCTTTGGAGCGATATTTGGGGGGACGGTTTTTTTCGGGGTCGTCGTGGACTGTCTTGGAGCGCGCCGGGACGCCTGGAGCCCTCTGGGAAAATATTCGGGCTCTGGTGGGTTCTACCGGGTCGTCTGGACGGTTGCCCGAAAGGCGCGGTTTCTGATGGTTTTCGGTGAGTTTGTTTTTTTTCATCTTTTCGGCTTCCCGACGCTCCAAGACGGCGGTTTTCTAGGCGCCCGAAGCCGCCTAGGAGGCTCGAAAATCGCCCCACAACCATCGGAAAGGGCATCCAGGCAGTCCAAGAAAAACCCAAGACGGCACAACAGGGTTCCAAGATGGCTTAACAAAACCCCATGACGGCCCAAAACGGCCCCAAAAAGACCTTCGAAACATTCCAAACCGTGACCCGGTCGTTCAGGGAAACCGCGATTGGAGGCAGGGTGGGCCGAGGAAGCCCCCAGAGGCCCCCGGAAGACGCCCAGGAGGCCTCCAGACGGCCTTACGAAAACTGGAAAAACTGTTGCGAGGCCCCCAGAGGCTCTCCAAGGAGGAACCTCCGCAAGATGAGCTCAGGAGGATGGGGAGAATGCGCGGGGCATTGCGACAATAAGAAAAAGAAGCACGGAATAATGATAACGAGAAACATTATCATAACGGCCACGCCAGAACATGCATCAACGGTTTATCGCAGAATTGTCGGCTGGACCTTCCTGCCAATCCGTTTGCATAACAAACTTCAAGGGCCAAGGTGCATGGCGCGAAGCGCCAATGCTGTCTTGTATATGTATGTGCATATTTACACATACATATACATATACAAGACTGCATTGGCGCTTCGCGCCGTGCGCCATGTTCCCGAGGCTTCCCCGGCAGACCAATGAATTACCGTTTGCTTCAGCAAGGGGGACCTCGAGGCCTGGACGGGCGACCGGCTCATTTTTCTGACATCCCTGGTGCCTGCTGGCACCGCGTTCGCCCGATGCGCTTGCACGCTTTTGCGCTGAAGTGGGGAAGGAACGATGGCTTTTTCACGCGCGAGCGAAAATGCGGGCAAACGACGAAGCATCAAACTCTGGCGATGGCACCTGTCCACGAACGGGGAATTGGAAGGGAGCAGGGACGAGGGGGGCTAACGAGGCAGAAGGGGGGTGGATGGAGGGGAGATCTGGGAGAAGGTCCAGAGGAAGGAGAGGGCGAATGAGGATGGCCATCGGATGCCACGAACGTGGAGGTCGACGAAGAAGGCAGAGGGGGGAAGGGTGAGAGAGAGAGAGAGAGAGAAAGAAGAGAAAAAAGAGAGAGAGAGAGAGAGAGAGAGAGAGAAAAAAAAAAATGAAAAGGGAGAGAGAGAGAGAGAGAGAGAGAAAGAAAGAGAGAGAGAGAGGGTGATAGAGGTACGAGGAAGACAGGCGGGCTGGCGTGAGCGCAACGGGCGCACCCAGAACGCCGTCAGGGCGTTTGGGGTTTCTTTTGGCCGACCTGGGGCCCTCTGGGGCAGTCCTGGGGCCTTCTTGGGCCGTGGGGAGCTGGGGCCCTCCAGAGGTCTTCTGAAGCCATCTAGGGCCCTCTTGGGGCCCTCCAGTGGCCTTCCTGGGGGTCTGCCATGGCTTTCGTGGGTCCCTCTTGGGAGCCTTCTGGGGGCATCTTGGGCTTCCTGTGGGCAGTCTCGGGGCTCTCTGGGACAGTCTTGGGGCCCTCTTGGGCCGTCTTCAAACCCTCTGGGGGGCCTCTTGGACCGTCTTTGGGCGATATCGGGGGCCCATCGGGCCGTCTTGGACGCTGCGAAGACCCAATTCGCGGAGATGCTAAAAATATTCCATCTTCCCTAGGGAATGGGACGATGTTTGCTTCCTCGGGGCTATCTGAACGGCCTCGTGGGGCGTCTTCGGGGCCTCGTGGGCCGTCTTCGGACCATCAAGGCTCCTCTTGGAGCGCTCTTGTGCTGTCTTGAGTCTCTCTTGCGTCTCTCCATTGACCCCTCTGGTCGCTTCGAGTCTGCTCGCAAGGTCTGGCAATGCACCCTGGGAGGCCCGGAAGGGCCAGCGGACATTTTCCAAGGGCGTCCCGGGGGCAGCCGAGACGTCCGAAAGGGCGTCCGGGGCGTCTCCGGGGGGGGGGGTCGGTTGAGAAGGGGGGGGGAGGGTTGGGGGGGGGTCCAGGTAAAAAATTTAGGATTAGGAATAAGAAATTCGGGCAAGTTTGCTTGCGTGGCGTTCGCCCCCCCCCGCCCACCTGCCCCTCGACCCTCCCCTCGTCGAACGAACGAACACTGGCGTGCAAAAGTGCCTTTCGGCCTGCGTGGTGACTTCCGCACGCCCAAGTCGCTTGCGGCCTGCTTCTGGCCCAGCCCCCCCGTCCACGCAAGTAAACTTGCCGGAGGAGGAGGAGGAGGAGGAGGAGGAGGAGGAGGAGGAGGAGGAGGAGGAGGAGGAGAGCAATGCAGGATGAGGAGGAGGAGGAGGAGGAGGAGGAGGAGGAGGAGGAGGAAGGAGGCTCCTGGGCCGTCGCCGCCAGCGCGATCGTCGCCCACGAGCAGCAGGGGCGCGAAGCGGCCCAGCAGTCGCAGCGCGGCGCGGGAGGGCACGCAGCAGCACTGGCGCTGCCGCACGTCGAGGGACTCCTGCTGCATGGTGTTCAGGGCGGAGAGGTCGAAGGCGCCGCAGACCGCGAACTGGGCGAGCAGGTACGCGCCCCAGAAGGCGACCTTCTCGAAGAGGAGGCTCAGCTGCGGGTTCTGCTTCTCGGCGGCCTCCTCGGCCCACGCCAGCCAGCGCGCGGCGGCGGCGGGGCCATCCACGGCCTGCCTGCACGGATGCCTCAGCAGATCGTGAAGCCACATGAAGATGAGACTGCCAGCCTGGACCAGCGTACTAGCAGTGGTCGCGCTGTCGCCAAGCGGGGTGGCCTGGAGCAGCTGGAAGTGCGCCACCGTGCGCTGCTGCGCGGCCGCCACGGCCCCTGCCGAGTCGTTCAGCAGCCGCCACCACGCGGAGCCGCCGGTCCTGGCCTCGTCGCGCCCCTCGAGCTCCTCCAGGAGGGCCAGCAGGCGCCCGACCACCTCGCGGGCCGTGGCCGCCAGCACCTCCTTCTCGCCCAGTCGCGCGCACACGGCCATCGCCAGGCGGGCGTCCACCGCGGCGGCATCGCGCGGCTGCGCGCGCTCGTGCAGGTCGCTCTGCAGGCTGGTCTCGAACCTGCCGAGCATGGCGTGCGCGACGCCGAGTAGCTGCAACAGCGCCCCGCGCCGCACCTCCGCGAGGCACGGGAGCGGCAGCTGCCCGTCCCACGAGGCCGCGAGGCGCGCCACGGCGTCGTCACCGAGGCTCTGCAGGCAGGACTGCGCCAGCAGCAGCTCTGGCAGGGGACTCTGGCGGGACAGCTCCAGATGGACCTCGCGCGAGGTCGCGTCGGCGTCGCAGCCGTCCTCGCCCAGGCACCGCGCCACAACCTGCCCCCTGGCGCCACCGCAGGGCACCTCCATGAAGATGTCCACGGCGTCGTCGGGGTTGCCCTCGATGGCGAAACCCCGCTCGGCGAGCAGCTGCGCGCTGCCGACCCGGCCGTAGCCTCAAAGGCGGGGGGGAGGGGCAAGAGGGGTCCCAAGGGCACAAGGTCACCGAGCCTCGCGCGTCTCGAATTCATCGTCGCGCCCCTGCACCGCCGCCCCGGACGAGAGCACCTCAGCGCCCCAGGCCCCGACGCGCGAGGCGCGACCTATATTTTTATGCCCCTGGGGGTGACCGGGGGGAACTACCTGGAGGGCGCCACGGAGAAGCTGCAGAGCCATGGGTGTTAGACTCGGTGCAGCTTGCATCCTGCGCTTCGTGCGTCAAGTGAAGGTCGTGACGGCATCAGCGTTGCTTTCGAGCACAGCGTGGCACGTCTACCCTTGAGCGATCGCGGCTTCCCGATAGCGCAGATGGTTCGGTGTCAGCTGATTCTGGACCACTGGCGGCGTTCAACCTTGAACGCACGCGCTGGCGTCGCCGTCAAGCCAACACAACACACACCGATGTACCGTACGCTACATGATGCCATGATCCCTGAGACGCACCCCTGCCCCAAGGCTAAAAAGCCCGTCCGCGCACTGACACACACACACACACACACACGCGCACGCACGCACGCACGCACGCACGCACGCACGCACAAACACACACACACACACACTGCCGCCAAAAATACGCAGGTCACCCCCTCGTGAATGTACGATCCGACCAGGGTCGTTGGTCGTGACCAGATTCTGGTCGAACTAGCTCAATCATGCTGACCACTGTAGGCCAACGCATCCAGATGGCACGTGGCCATTGCTCATGTTCCTTCTCCATCTCCTTCTCCCTTGTTTGACGTTTCTCGGACTAGGGTTGGCTGGAACGGCAGCGTCCGCGCGGCGATACAATGTACCAGGAGACTAACTCAGGCAATGTGGCCTTACTGCACAACAAAACCTGCAACAACCAGCACGCTGAGTATGGACAAGCATGTGGCAACGAGAACAGGTAGAATAAGATAAGCCCGCAAGGACTGGAGTAAACTTAAAGCTGTGACTCACAGGAGGAGGACACCACGATAAACAACATTCTCCCCCCTCCTCCTCCTCCTCCTCCTCCTCCTCCTCCTCCTCCTCCTCCTCCTCCTCCTCCTCCTCCTCCTCCTCCTCCTCCTCCTCCTCCCGCCGTCCTCCTTGCCCTCGCCTTCGTCGCCCACCCCCGTGCGATGCTTCAACCCTCCTCCCTCGTTGTCTCTGTCCCCCCTCTTCCTCCCTCTCTCCCTCCTACCCCTCCTCCTCCTGCTGCCGCACCCTCCCTCTCGTCCCTCCCCCTCTTCCATTTCCCCGGGCCCGTCCCATGATGCGTTCTGGCCAAGACGTCAAGTCGGATCCAGCCGTGGCCACGAGCCATCAGAATTCGTAACAATGCCCCCGAGGTCTCCTGCGGCCCCTGGAGGCCTGCGGAAGCCGCCTCATCATCTCCTCTCCTACTCAACGTTGCGCACGCCCAGCTGGCTGATCATCATCTCCTCGCCCTCGGCGACCTCGCAGAGCGCTTCCCCACCCCGCCTGCTCATCCGACTCCTCCTCCTCCTCCTCCTCCTCCTCCTCCTCCTCCTCCTCCTCCTCCTCCTCCTCCTCCTCCCCCTATTCTCCCCGTTCATCCCTCCTCCTCCTCCTCCTCCCTCCGTCCTGCCTCCTCCTCCTCCTCCTCCTCCTCCTCCTCCACATCCCTCCTCGTCTTCACCCTCGTTGCTTCTTCCCATACCCACCCCGTCCATCCCTCCTCATTATGTTCCCTCATCCTCGCCCCCTCCTCCATCCCCCTCGACCCCCCATCCCTCCCCTCGCACCCTGCTCTTCCAAATCCTCTCCTCCCTCCCCGACCCATCCCCCATGCCCCCATCTTCCTACTCATCCCCGTCCTCCGCCTACACCCGTTTTCCTTATGCATAACTCCTCCCTGTCACACCCCCAGACGTGTCGGCAGGGCGGGCCGGGCGTGTCGCTTGAGACTTCCTCACCATCCATGATCCTGAAGTTTGGAATCTGACACAGCTTCATGGATGGAGGCCGGGTCGTTTTCAGAATGCGGCTCTCGCATTAGCGCCGCGCATGTCCGTCGCATAAAAGTCTGCAGCAGTTTCAAAGATGCAGGGCGTTTCGTTTTCACCATGCGGTGTTCGCCTTAGCGCCGCACGCATCCGTCCTACGAAAATGTAGCAGCATGTTGGAAGATCCGCAGGATTCAAGTCTCAGAAACTGTCTTCTGGCAAGGCTTAGGGCTGCCAGGACGCAAAAGTCACGTCGATTCGCACCGTCGAAGTCCGAAGAACTTGGAGGAAGGTTTTTTTTCAACCTCGTTGATGCGTTTTGGGTTTACACTGCCTCCTCCTCCTCCTCCTCCTCCTCCTCCTCCTCCTCCCCGTCTCCCGTTCCCCCCCTCCATTTTCCTCTCTCCGTCCCCGTTTCTCCTCCCCGCCTGCTTCGCAGCTCCTTCCTCCTGGTTCCATTATCCTTCCCTCCCTCGCTCGCTCCTCCCTCCGGCCCCTATCCCTCAACCCTCCCCCCCCCCCCCCCTAGTCCACCCTTCTCCCTCCAGCGTGGGCGTGATGGGTGACTCAAAGAGCAGCCTCCGACGCCCTCTTCTGCTCTTGGGGCGCCCAGTGGGGGAAGGCGCACCCCCTCTGGTGGCCCAGACGCCGTAGAAGCCTCTCAACACGTTATCCGAGCATATGGGGTTGTAGGATCGCGCCGCATCGCCGATGCATCGCCGATGCATCGCCGATGCGTCGCCGACGTCGGCTACGCATCTGCACCTACGGCGTGGAGAACATCGCACCCCACACCGCCCCGCATCAGCGATGCATCGGCGGTGCGGCACGATGCTCCGACCCTATCTACTTGGACTAGTTCTGTAAGGCCTAGGAGCAACGCCAAGAAACGGCGGCCCCTCGCCGAGACAGCCTATGACGGCCTGGTCATCGGTTCGCTCGGCTACACGCAAGAGCGAACCCAGGCAAGAGTGGCCTTCGGTGCGCGGCTCAACGGAGGACGCGGGGTGGCCAAACCCGGGCGCGCACGCAGATGCTGCCGCCTCGCGCTCGGCGATCGGGGGACACCATTTGATTGGCCCGTTTTCCACCACCACCATCATAAGTTGGAGGGGGGAAGGAGGAGGAGGAGGAGGAGGACGAGGAGGACGAGGAGGAGGAGGAGGTGGAGGAGGAGGTGCAGGAGGAGGAAGAGGAGGAGGAGGAGGAGGAGGAGGAGGACCCCCTCCCCCTGAAATTTATGGTGGAGGTGGAAAACATGCCCATCACAATTGGGCCCGCACCAAAAGCCACTCCGGCAAAAGGTCACTCCTGCGTCTAGCCGGCTCGTGGCCCTGCTCCCCGTGGGCACGCACACGGCGCCAGCGAGAGGCGCAAACTCTCTCTGGCCTTCGCCCCCCGCCACGAGAGGCCAGTCAGTCTCGGCCCGCCGCCTCCTCCTCCTCCTCCTCCTCCTCCTCCTCCTCCTCCTCCTCCTCCTCCTCCTGCTCGTCCTCCTCCTCCTCCTCCGCTCGTCCTCGTCCTCCTCCTCTCCTCCTCCTCCTCCTCCTCCACCTCCTCCTCCTCCTCTTTTTCCCTCCTCCTCTTTTTCCTCCCCTCCTCCTCCTCCTCCTCCTCCTCCTCCTCCTCCTCCTCCTCATGCTCACCCCGCTTCTCCTCCTCCTCCTCCTCCTCCTCCTCCTCCTCCTTCTCCACCTTCGACTCCTGCGTTTCTGCGCTTCTCGCTCCGAGCAGCGTCTCGCATGCGCCGGGAGCGCGGCGCGCGCCACGGCAGCCCACGGGGGCCGTGCGGGCACTCCGACGGTGGCCCCAGGAACCCGACCTCGAGGAAAGAAGGATGACCAGGGACCGATACATACCTCCTCGGAGGAGGGGAGAGAGGCCGGGTTAAAAAAAAGAAGGCCCGAAAGAACCCTCGGACGGGCGCCGCGCGCGCCCGCGCCCGCGGGCGTCAGGCAGCGCCCGCGGCGCGGCGCTCGGCCTGGCCTTCGGCCTCTTCGTGGGCCGGGGCCAGGCTGGCCGCTCGGCTGCGGCTGGGCTCCCTCTGGCACACAGCGCTGAGCCCAGCCGCTGAGGAGGACGGATGTCCCCTCTTCGGCTGGACCTGGGTATGTGGCCCCTGCTCCTAACCACCTTTCCCCAGGTCAAGCGGGGTGTGGGGGAGTGGCTCTCCTACCCACCTTTCCCCAACTCCTCTCGGGGCTCGAGGTATGTGGTCCCTGCTCCTGGCCACCTTTCCCTCGATCCCGCTTCGGCCTGGCTGGCCTCTCAGCGACGTATGGGCTCCCTTCGGCGCCTCGCGCTGAGCCCAGGGTCGGGGCAGGCTGCCCCTTGGCTTTGGAACAGAGTGTGTGGTCCTTGGGCCTGACCACCTCTCCTCCGTCCTCTGCCATCGTTGGTCACTAGGTGTGTGGTCCCTGCTCCTGACCACCTTTCCTTAGAGCTCACTGCTTCATTGAACTTCATCTTCGTGTGCCCAGGTGTGTGACCCCTGCTCCTGGTCACCTTTCCCCAGGTCCTCGCGCGGCTCTGGCGTTGTGGACCCTGCTCCTGTCCTTCCTTTTAGCTGTGTTCGCGTGGGGCTCGAGGCGTGTGGTCCCCGCTCCTGACCACCTTTCCCTCGGGCTCCCATGTGTCTTGCTCTTTTGCGTCTTCATCGTCCTGCGTGATCTTCGGTTCCCTGCGCTGCGTTGTGTGGCCAGGTTGCTACAGTCGTGCGGCTGTGGTGGCGCCACCATTCTCGCACTCTGTCGTCGGTGTTTGTGGTAGTATGTTGGAGTGTGTGGGTGTGTGGGTGGGGCTCGCACCTGTTGGCCTCCATTCAACCTTCTACTCCTCCCCCCCCCTCCTCATCCTGTTCCTCCTCCTCCTCCTCCTCCTCCTCCTCCTGATCATCATCACCATCATCACCATCACCATCATCACCATCACCACCATCATCATCATCATAAGCAGCATCATCAACCTCATCATAATCACCACCACCACCACCACCATCACCATCATCATCATAATCATCATCATCATCATCATCATCATCATCATCATCATCATCATCATCATCATCATCATCAGTATCATCATCGCATCACCCTAATCAACAACAACCTCAGCATTTTCATCATCGCCTTCATCATCGCCTTCATCATCATCATCATCATCATCATCATCATCATCATCATCATCATCATCATCATGATCACCATCGTCATCATCATCAGCCTCATTCTCATCAGCAGCATCATCATAATCAGTATCAGTATCATCACCATCAGCCTCATCAGCATCACCATCATCAGCAACACCATCATCCTCATAGTACTCACCACCAGCATCATGAACGTCATCATCGCCACCACCACCACCATCACCATCAGCAACATCAGCATCATAAGCATCAGCAGCATCATCATCATCATTTAACTCATCAGCATCCACCTCATCATCAACAACAACACCATCATCACATTCTTACTCACCATCAAGAGCATGAACATCATCATCGCCACAACCACCACCACCATCAGCATCATCAGCATCATCAGCATCGTCAGCGTCAGCAGGATGATCATCACATCCGCATCGTCATGGATAACATCAACGTCATTTTTCTTCCTCGTCAGCATCCTGATCAGCATCAGCATCATCACCATAACCAACATCACCTCCTCATCACCTCCTCATCTTTTCCATCCCCTCACCCCACGGTTGCCGTCGGCGGCGGCGGCGGCGTCTGCAAAGGCGCCATGGACCCTAAACCTGCGGAAAGCGAGGCGAAGGCACGCTCTGCTCGGGAGGCCGAACCTCCGGCCTCCAGACTGGCATCAAGAAAATCCCAGATCGGAGGTCGGACGGTCAGGGAGAGAATGGCGGAGGAAAAGGAGGAGGCGGAGGAGGCGGAGGAGGAGGAGGCAGAGGAGGAGGAGGAGGAGGAGGAGGAGGGGGAGGAGGAGGGAGGAGGAGGAGGATGAAAAGGGAAGGAGGAGGAGGAGGAGGTGGAGGAGGAGGAGAGGAGGAGGAGGAGGAGGAGGAGGGGGAGGAGGAGGAGGAGGAGGTGATGGCAGGAAGGAGGAGGGAGGAGCAGGGCGACGGGGAGGAGGAGGAGGAGGAGGAGGAGGAGGAGGAGGAGGATGAGGAGCGCCAGCCTCAGTGTCAGCGCCGTCGTCGGCGGCGTCGTCGTTAGCGCCGTGGGCGCCGGCGTCGTCGCCGGCGTCGATTGCCGGCGGCGGGCGGCGACGACCTCTCGCAGAGCGACCAGCTCCACCGCGGCCTCGTCCGGCGACTGGCGGATGGCTGCGTGAGGCTCCGTCGAGTGGTTGGCAAACTCCACGCCTCGGGAGGGGAGGGGCGAGGAAGGAGGGGAGAGAGGGAGAGAGAGGGGAGGGGCGAGGAAGGAGGGGAGAGAGAGAGAGAGAGAGAGAGAGAAGCGGGGGGGGGGCAGGAGAACGGACCGGAAGGGAAAGAGGGCGGACGGGACGAAGAGAGGGCGGGAGGGCCAGGGATGGGAGGAGGAGGAGGAGGAGGAGGAAGAGGAGGAGGAGGAGGAGGAGAAGGGGTGGGGAGGAGGATGCGAAAAGATAACGGGGTGGAAGGAGGGGGGCGAAGGAAGGGTGCTGGATTCTGGATCTGGCGCGCCACGAGACTGGCGCATCCCACGAGGACACGAGAAAAAACATGATGCATCAAGGATCCGTGTAAGTGACCCATGCAAAATTACCTTGAATGGCCGTTCCCTCAAGATGGGCATCACCAGTTTTGGCTCCCCTGTCGGCGTGTGGAAGACGCATCCCGGTGTCGTCGTCTTGCGTGGATCACCGTCGTCGTCGTCGTCGTCGTCGTCGTCGTCGTCGTCGTCGTCGTCGTCGTCGTCGTCGTCGTCGTCGTCGTCGTCGTCGTCGTCGTCTCCGTCGTGTCCTCGTCGTCTCCGTCTCCGTTGTCCCTCGTCGTCTTCGTCGTTCCCCGTCTCCTTGAGCGCGCGAGCCAAAGCGACATTGAGCAACGTCGTAGTTGAGTCGTGGCGAAGCCCCTCCCTACCCTCCCCGCCGGGGGGGGGGGGGGGGGGGGGGGTCGCCGGGGGGGGTCCCCGGGGGGGGTCGCCACCCAGATACGCATCCTCCCCGGGGGGTCCCGGAGCTCAGAAAAGCTTCAAGACGAGCCAAGAGCGACAGAAGACACCCCCAAAAGGGTACAAGAGGGCCTCGACTCGACGAACGCTGGCCCCAAGACGCCCAAGACGGCCCGAAGACGGCCCAAGAGGCCCTCAAGACGCTCCAAGAGAGCCCCAAGAGCACACCCAAGAGGGCCCCAGTCGCCAAAATCGTCAATTTTACATAGGTTTTTGAAGGATTTTGGCCTTCTCGCCTTTTCGGCTTTCCGACACTCCAAGACGGCCCAAGAGGCCCCAAGAGGCCCCCAAGAGCGCCCCAAGAGGCCTACAAGAGGGCCCCAAGACGGCCCAAGAAGGCCCCAGGACAGCCTAAGAGGCGCCCAAGACGGCCCAATAGGGCCCCAAGACGGGCCCAAGAAACGGCCAAAAGGGGGACGAGGAACCGAGAATTCGAGACTTCCGCCCTAAGAGGCCCCCGGGAAGCCCCAAGAGGCCCCCAAAAGGCCCCAAGAGGCCCCCGAGCGGCGCCAAGACGCCCCCAAGATGCGCCGAAGACGGCCTCCGGAAGCCCCAAGAGGCCCAAAAGAGGCCCCAAGAGGCCCCACAACGGCCCCCAAGAGGCTTCAAGTTGCCTTCCAGACGCCCCCGAGAGGTCAACCATTAGATCCCAACCAACATCCGTAAGGCCTCCTCCTCCTCCCCCTTCACCCTTCCTCCTCCTACTCCCTTCCGCCTCCTCCTCCTCCTCCTCCTCCTGCCCCCCCCCTCGTGTTGTCTTTCGTCATCTTCAGGGTCGGCGGCAACGGCCGTAAGGCCTTCGCAATTACCTTGAATGGCCGTTCCCTCAAGATGGGCATCACCAGTTTTGGCTCCTGTCCTAGGCGTCGCCCGTCCATCAAATGCTACAGGCGATATGTTTGATGTCAGAAGATGGTCTCTTGAGACAAAGCCTGGCTAGGCGGGAGACGTTGGTCGACGACTGGGCGCCATATTGACGGGAGAATGCAAATTGCCTCACTCGTCGCACGACGCGGCCTGTCCCATGTGGCATGGGGCACGGCTGCTTTGCCAATTCTCATCGGTGCTAATTGGAAGACGAACAATATGTGCGCCTATATCTATTGGTGGCAAGGTCGTGCACCACAAAGTGAGGAGTGGCCTCAGCCGGGCCGACCACGGTAACTGGAGGAACAAACCAAGGATCTCGGACCGTGCAATAACCCTACCAAGGCAAATAGCCAGGCTCCAAATCAGCAACTCGACTTGCTGGATCCTCGTCGCGGCGTGCGAATACTGAGGGTGAATCCGCGCGCCTCATTTCGCGTATGTGTCGGCATGGGATTTGCCACTGGAAAGAAACAAATCATGACCATACAAGCCATCGGGAGAATGGTGAGCGGCCACCTTGACCACGCGAATTCGGTCATACCCGATGTCCTCGGCTTGGGCATGAACTTTGGACCATACATCGCAACGGACGGCATTTCCTACACATATTTGGGCTTAGGGCTTAAGCCATGAATCGACGACCCATTCGCAATCACTGCAAAATTCAACTGAACCCTGAGGGTTCGGACGGCAACACGACAGCTCAAACAAGCATGCAAACAGTTCAGCTGCCGGCACAGATTGCACAGGAAGTGGGAGAGAGCCACACGCTCCGACTTGAACGCGGTTGCGGGCATCCGGGCATACGACTCCCCAACCACACCTGGCAGTGAAGTTGGAGTCTTCATCCAATCCAGATCCATCCCCGAAAGCTGGGGAAGTAAAGACACGCTCGCGGGGGCCTAGAAGGACTCATTCGTGGGAGAGCTCATGGAGGGGAGGGGGAAGGAGGTACGCAAGATCACGCATGAGACACGCCGACTCGGATCAACGATGCAAACACCACTGCCGCAGGACCAGATAAAGTACTCCATCCAGCAGCCCGAGAAACTGGATCAGTAGCTTACTGCATTGTGTGGTCCATAACGGCACGCGGTACAATCGAATCCCAACGACAAGACAGCCACATGAGGATGGTGTCGTGGTGCACGGTGGCCACTAGATCCCGCACGTTGTACGTGAGGGCCAGGTCCACAGTAACTGACCTGCAAGGCCGTGGACCTACGGCGGTGTGAAAATAGCCCGGATGAGGCCAGTGATGAAACCTCCATAGAAAGCAGCAAGGCTCAGACCAGAATTCACGAGTCGGCTAAGAAAACGGGGGGAAACGATTTGTCCCCTGCATACCTGTGGCAAAATTGCATACCCGACCCGTCCCGCGCGAGAACGGACCTTCTTTAGTCTGGACTTGATGACGCTTCTCTTACAACCACGGCCAACTCCCACACCGAAGTCCACCCCAAGATTTCGAGCTTCAAGGCGGCGAGCCCGCGCAAGCTGGGCGACAAGAAGCCAGTGCATCCCCCGCCTCACTTTCAGAGACCATGAAAGCGAGTTTCGGGATTGACAGAGGGAGGTGGGCATGGTCACGAAGCCGGCCCAGCAACGCGTTCGCAAGTAGGGGGCCAAACGGGGGAGGAGGGGAGGAAAAGAAGGGGAGGAGGAGGAGGAGGAGGAGGAGCCCGCGAGGGAGGGGTGAAGACGAGGAGCTTGCCGTCGCTCGGACGTTCATTCCCCGTGCAGTTGTCGGCTTCGCGCGTGCCTTTTGTCGCAGGGGGACCCAAAAGGATCCTCGATGGTCCACGCCGAGAAAAAATGCACACGTCCGAGCGATGCCAAGGGAATGCGGGGGGGGGACGGAAGGGAGAGTCTTCTCTGCGTTTGTCTTGCGCTTGGTTGCGTGAGCTGCGTTGCAGGGGGCAGTCGGCGCAAGCCGCTGGTTAACCCCAGTGGCATCCAAACAAGGTCATCTGGATCCAGGATCAGCACCATATATAGATATATACATATTTATATATGTATATATACATATCCATATACAAGACTGCATTGGCGTTTCGCGCCATGCGCCTTGTTCCGAACGCTCCCCGGCAAAACAATAAATCATCGCTTGCTCGAGCAGGGGGGGACCTCGAGGCCTGGACTGGCGGTCGGCTCATTTTTCTGTTATCCCTGATGCCTGCTGGCACCGCGCTCGCTACACACAAGATGTCATGAGCGCGCTGAGCGCGCCGTCGAACCTTGGCCCCCCTTTCAAGGACGAGCCTCGCGGGGACTGCCAGGAGCTGCGGAGGAGAAGGCCGCTGGGAGGCACGACGCGCGTCGGCGTCGGCGCCGGCCTCGCGGACCGCGTGGCTCGCTTGGGCCTCCCTTGCTTCGAGGCGCTCCGCCGGCGCCCGTCGTCCGGTGCCGGCCGCTTCCCTCCACTGGCGGGGGGGGGCGAAGAGGCACCGGCGCCGCTGCCCCCTGGGCCTCTCCAGGGGCGCACGCCGACCGGGACCTCGAGGCGGATCCAGCCGTGGCGACGAGGGCACCCCACGAGCCCCCAACAAGGAGGGGGAGGAGGAGGAGGAGGAGGAGGAGGAGGAGGAGGAGGAGGAGGAGGAGGAGAGGAGGAGGAGGAGGAGGAGGGCAGCGGCAGCGGCGTCGCTAGCGCTTCCTCCTCGGACCTGGCGGCGCTCCGAGCCCCGAGCGCCCGCGCGGGGGCCGCCGCCGCGCCGACCGTGGGCCTTCTGGGCCGGGAAGCACCCTGGGGCACAGGAGCACGAAGCTGGGCCTGCTGCTCCAGGCCCGACGCAACACCGAGGAGGCAGCAGCCGCTGCCGGCCCTACAAGTCGCCCGTCCTCGTCCTTCTCCTCCTCCTTCTCCTCCTCCTTCTCCTCCTCCTCCTCGTCCTCCTCCTCCTCGTCCTCCTCCTCCTCCTCCTCCTCCTCCTCCTCCTCCTCCTCATCATCATCATCATCATCATCATCATCATCATCATCATCATCATCAGCATCATCATCATCATCATCCTCATCATCATCATCATCAGCATCATCATAATGAGAATCATCATCATCATCATCATCATCATCATCATTATCCTGAGCATCATAAACATCATCAGCATCATCATCATCATCATCCTCAGCATCATCAGTATCATCATCAGCATCATCATCGTCACCATCATATCATCATCATCATCATCATCATCATCATCAGTATCCTAAGCATCATCATCAGTATCATCATCAGCATCATCATCATCGTCATCTTCATCATCCTCAGCATCAGTATCATCATCATCAGAATCATCAGCATCATCCTCAACATCATCATCATTATCATCATCAGCGTCATCATCGTCATCATCATCAACAGCATCATCACCATCATCACCATCATCAACTGCAGCATCATCATTATCATCCTCAGCATCATCATCATCGTCATCATCATCATCATCATCCTCAGCATCATCAGCAGGGCCATCATCAGCAGCATCATCGTCATCATTATCATCGTCTGCATCATCATCGTCATCAGCATCATCAGCATCATCCTTAGCATCATCATTATCATCATCAGCATCATCAGCATCATCATCGGCATCATCATCAGCATCATCATCATGATCATCATCAGTATCATCAGTATCATCATCATCATCATTATCATCGTCATCATCATCATCAGCATCATCATCATCACCATAATCATCCTCAACAGCATCATGATTATCATGATCATCAGCATCGTCACCATGATCATCAGCATCATCAGCATCATCGGCAGCATCATTATCATCATCATCCGCATCATCATCATCATCATCATCATCATCATCATCATAATCATCGTCATCTGCAACACCAGCATCATCAGCATCATCAGCAGCATCATCATCCTCAGCATCCTCCTCAGCATCATCATCAGCATCAGCATCATCGTCATCATCATCGGCATCAGAATCATTAACATCATCAGCATCATCATCGGCATCATCATCCTCAGCAACATCATCCTCAGCATCATCATCAGCATCATCAGTATCCTCATCATCATCATCATCATTATCATCATCAGCATCATCATCGTCATCATCATCAGCATCATCATCAGCACCACCATCATCATCAGCACCACCATCATCATCATCAGCATCATCAGCATCAGCACCACCATCATCATCATCATCATCATCATCATCATCATCATCATCATCCTCTTTCCTCTTTCCTCCTCCTCCTCCTTTCCCGACGCTGCTCGCTCAACGTCGAGCCGTGGGCACATTCTGGCCCGAGGGTCGCCCGGGGGATGAGGGCACGCAGCCGGGCATGGATTCCACTCGTCGGTGGCAGGACCGACACGAGAAGGCGAGAGCTGTCCCCCAGCCTTCCCGTCGCGGGGTGGGCCCTCTCCCAGATGTGTGCTTCGGTGCGGATCGTTCGCGCGCCTCTTCTCGGTCGTGGTCGTCGTCGTCGTCGTCGTAGTGCGTGTTGCTCTGCTCGGAACTTGGCCGTGGTCGTGGTGAGTGGTCGTGGTGCGTGCAACACCATCACCCCGTCCTCCTCCTCCTCCTCCTCCTCCTCCTCCTCCTCCTCCTCCCACGGCGGCGACAAAGACGGCAACGACGACGATGGCGCGGTGCCTGGAACCAGCATTCCCAGGTGCGCAGAGTGGGCGATGGCGGTGCCCCCGAACTGGCGCGAGTTTAGCACGCACCGCGCCTCTCTTGCTGAGCCGTCGCCGTCGGAGGAGAGTAAAGAAAAAACAAACGAAAACTTCTATTGCTTAAAGTTGCCGCCGTGTTTGGGCCTCCAGAGACCTCCAGGCAACTCTGGAGGCCTCCTGGAGCCCTCGACGACCTCTGGAAAGAACTCGAGGAGCAGGAGTAGGAACAGAAGCATCAGAAGGACGAGGAGGAACAGAGAATATGATGAAAGCGGGGGGAAGAAGGGGGAGGAGGAGAGAGAATGAAAAGTAGGAGAAGGAGGAGAAGGAGAGAAGGAGGACCAGAGTAAAGCCGAGATGCATCAACGATGCTGCCTCCCGTCCCAAGTCCCTGCGTCACAAGCCCCTACAAAGATTCCTTTCTGCTGCAGGAGCCGCCCAACTTGACAAACAAGCTGTGAAGGGCAAGGGCAGTGACAGCCAGTCGTTGACAGCCGCCCAGCGGAGACTCTATCCTTGCGACCAGACTTGTAACTGTTGGTGGCATGTAGAGAAGCAGAAAACACGCCATGAACATAAACTTTTAGCGCTCCGCGCGGATTTCTTGAATCCGCGCTGGACCCCTCCCCCACTGGCGCGCGGAGCGCGTCAGGGGCGGCGCCGGGGGCGCCGCCAGGGGGGCCAAAAAATCCGTGCGGAGCGCCAAAAGTTTATGTTTGTGGCGTGTTTGGCTCTTCGAATGTAGTCCTCCTGGTGCGCATCTTCCCCCCCCCGCCTCCTCCAACTGATCCCCCTCAAGCCTGGAGGACAGCGACGCCAGCGACGAGCCGACGACGACGGCAACGGGAGGCCTCCTGGCCTCCTGGAGGCTCCTGGAGGCCCCCGGAGGCCCGCGAGGGGCTGGACACTGCCCAAACAGCTTCCTCGGACCTCAAGCGACGACGACGACGACGACGACGACGACGACGATCAAGACGACGACCACGACCGCGACCACGACCACGGCCAAGACGACGACGACCACGGCGGCAGAGGCGGCGACCACGGCAGCAACAGCCCGGACACCCGACGATGCGATGGATGCCTAAAACCTCGGCGCAGGGATGCCCCGACCGCTCTCCCCGGGTGCAGCTGCTCGACCCGGACCCGACGCTGCTGGCCCAGAGGCCCGACAGCGGGCCCCGGGGCCCGACAAACACCGACGAGGAGCGCCGGGAGTGGAAGGACACGATGTAAACACCAAAGACCTGGGAACGACGACGTCCCTCGGCCTCCCAGATGGGGTCGGAGCAGATGGGGTCGGAGGATCGCGCCGCATTGCTGATGCATCGCTGATGCATGGGCGGTGCATCAGAGCCATCGGCGCGGAGGAAGTCGGGCTTACATCGAGCCGAATCGGTGATGCATCGGCGATGCGGCGCGATCCTCCGACCCCATCTGCTCCGACCCCATCTGGGAGGGGACTACAGGGGGAAGATTAGGGGATTGGAACAACCAGCAAACAACAAAAGCAACAAGTTAAAACACAAAACAACGACGACGACCACGACGACGACGACGACGACGACGACGACGACGAGGACGACGACGAGGACGACGAGGACGACGAGCGCGCGCGGCCCAGCGGTACTCGTCGAGGCCGCACGGGGGCTCGCCCGCCGCCCAGAGGCCCCCGATGGCCTCAGGGGGGGGCGCCCGCGGGCGCCGGAGCGTCCCGAGGTGCCCCCCCCCTGCAGTGATGGGCCCGTCTTCCACCACCGCCACCACATGCTGGAGGGGGAGGGGGCTCCTCCTCCTCCTCCTCCTCCTCCTCCTCCTCCTCCTCCTCCTCCTCCCTCCTCCTCCTCCTCCTCCTCCTCCTCCTCCTCTTCCTCCTCCTCCTCCTCCTCGTCCTCCTCCTTCCCCCCTCCAACTGATGGCAGTGGTGGTGGAAAACAGGCCCATCATGCAGCGCCCAGCAGGCCCGGGACCTCCAGCACGCGCGCGTGGGCCGCGTCGACGCGCTCCCGCAGGTCCTGGGCCCACGGCTCGGGGGAGGAGGAGGAGGAGGAGGAGGAGGAGGAGGAGGAGGAGGAGGAGGAGGAGGAGGAGGAGGAGGAGGAGGAGGAGGAGGAGGAGGAGGGGGGACCTCATCGCCAATATCCGCCACCGTGCCTGAGGCACGATGAGGCGTGGAAGAACGCCACGGGCTGCCTGGCAGGGCTTTTCTGTAGTATCCTAAGGGCCCCACCCTCTGCGGCATGCACTTCCCTGGCTGCATCGCCCCTATGACCAGGGGGTCCCTGGGCGGCCATGGCGTCTCCCTGGGGCTCGCCAAGGCTTCCATGACGGCCCAGGAGGCCCCCAAGACGGTTCAAGCGGGCGCCGAATCGCCAAACGATCGCTCGAAAACGCCCGAGATGGCTTCAAGATGGCCCAAGGGGCCCCCAAAACGCCCCAAGAGGCAAAAATTAGCGTTCTCGCCTTTTCAGTTCTCCGACGTTCCTAAGAGGCCCCCTCAGCCCATCCCCGAATCGCTCAAGAGGCCTCCAAGAAGGCCCCAGGACCGCCAAGAGGCGCCCAAGACGGCCTCAGAGGGAAAATAGACGGCCCCCAAACAGGCCCAAGGGAGGGAACACGAACCGAAAGTCCAGCCAAGCCTCCCGCCCCAAGAAGCACCCAGGACGACCCGAGAGGCGCCCAAGACGCCCCATGAGGGGCCCAAGATGTCCCAGGAAGAGACCAAAAAGAGGCCATAACAGGCCCCCAAGCGGCCCCCGATAGACCTCAAAACTGCCTCCACGAGGCCCCCCGAAATTCCTCCCCCGAGATCCCGAAAACCATCCAATAGGTTTCATACCCGCAACCCAGGCACGGAGGCTGGACTTGCCTTATAGGCAGCTGCCTGCTTTTCTATGGAATACCAGCACAGTGCTAGCGTCAGCCAGCGCGGGCCCCAAACAGTGTGCTCCTGGCAGTCGACGTTGTTGTGTTCAGTCTATGTGGTGTGGCCTGTGTGGCGCCTTACATGTTTGAGCATTTCAAGCTGTGTGGTGAAACATGTGAGGTGCGACCTATGTTGTGCAACCTATGTTGTGCCATTGATGCTGTGCCGCTGACGTTGTGCAAAACAGTTGGTGCAACTGGTGTACTACAACCTATGTGGTGTAAGTAAGGTTTGCTCGCAGCGGGTTGTCAAGCCCACTGCTCGCGCAAACACCCCACCCACCTACTCGCAAACTGGCGTGCGTAAGCCCATGCTGTGGCGATTGCGATGAGTGCTTAGTGCTGGGTGGAAAAGCTCTGCGGCCACGCTAGCCCGCGCATGCTCGCGCGCGCAGTGACCAGCTAGCTTGGCGCGACCGACGCGGCCGCGGTGGCGCTGACCGCTGGGCACTGCCCAGCAGGGACTTCACTGCGAGTCGGCGACTTGGGCAAGCGCGGTAGCATTGCAACTTCGAAACGGTAGACAGGAGGATGATCGTACCGATACTGGCGGCGATGGTAAGGCGAATGACGGCGCCATGCTAATGACGGCGCCGATGACGACGGCGGCAAGGCCAATGACGGCGCCGATGCTTACCACGCCGACGACGATGACGACGTCTTCGCGTCGGTAATGAAAACTCAGGAAGGAGTTCGGCATGCGCGAGAGTGGCCCGCATGGTATTATTTGGCACGGCTCGGGCTCCCCACCACGCGCGCAAGGGCGCTCGAATGATTTCGACATGCGGCGCCAGGTGCTCGCTTTGCAGAATGGCATGTGACTTTTGGCAACTTATGGTTGTCGTAAGAATAAACGAACGCGCGAGCGCAAGCATGTGTTTGAAAACTGGCGTTGCAAAACCAGGTTCTTAAGATGTGATCAGGACGTTCGGTCTACGACACCTGAGGGTGTTGAAGGATTGCGGCATGCGCGCGCGACGACGTGCGCGTGCGCATGTCGCCCCGTTTTGCACAAGGGATCCTTACGGCAGCACGCGCGCACGGACGTTCCAACGATTGCGATATGTGCGCGCGAAAGGCCCGTTTGGTAGCATTTTGTGGAACTGCTGATAACCTATGTTTTTGTTTTTTGTTCCCCAACCATCCTTGGTTGGGTATTCGTTTTTGAATAGAGCGCCGCGGTCGCGTCTTCCTCCTTTTCCTCCTGCCTGCCGCCTCCTGTCTCCCGCGAGACCTCGCCGTCCCTGGGGGGGGGATCTGCGGAACGGTCGCCGCTTTCGAGGGCTGCTGGTGGATCCGGCGGAGTGAAGCACCTCGCAGATCTGACGTAGACCTCGCCGTCCTGGGGATGGGGACTGCGATCTGCGAAACTGTCGCCACTTTCGAAGGCTGCTGGTGGGTCCAGCGGAGTGAAGCACCGCGCAGATCTGAGGTAGACCTCGCCGTCCCTGGATGGCTGCGATCTGCGAAGCTATCGCCACTTTCGAAGGCTGCTGGTGGGTCCAGCGGTTTGAGGCACCGCGCAGATCTGAGGTAGACCTCGCCGTCCCTGGGCGGGCTGCGATCTGCGAAACTGTCGCCATGTTCAAGTGTTGCTGGTGGGTCCAGCGGAGTGAGGCACCGCGCAGATCTGAGATGGACCTCGCCGTCCCTAGGGGGGTGCGATCTGCGAAACAGTCGACACTTTCGAGGGCTGCTGGTGGGTCCAGCGGAGTGAGGCTCCACGCAGATCTGAGGTAGAGTTCGCCGTCCCTGGGCGGGCTGCGATCTGCGAAACTGTCGCCATTTTCGAGGGCCGCTGGTGGGCCCAGCGGAGTGAGGCACCACGCAGATCTGAAGTAGACCTCGCGGTCCCTGGGCGGGCTGCGAACCGCGAATCTGTCGCCACTTTCGAGGGCTGCTGGTGGGTCCAACGATGTGAGGCACCACACGCACATCTGAGCTGGACCTCGCCATCTCTGGGGGCCTGCGAGCATCACGACTGCCGTTCGCAGAACTAGATGCGTCCATGTCACGTCATCTCTTCTGTATAACGTGTCCCAGGCTAATCGTGCCCCGCATTGCGCAGGGGTTGGGTACGTCGCCAACGCATTTTAATATCCTAAAGAATATGTGTGTCTATACATACATACATAGACATATATACATATACATATACATGTACATATACATATATATATATATATAACGCAGAAGCGCGAACGCAAGTTAGTTTAGAAAACTCTTGTTGCGAAACCATGCGTTTTAATTCTGTGTTCGGGTCGCTCGACTTTGAAATCCTTGCGAAGCCGACGGTGTTTGATGGATTATGGCATGCGCGCGCGAAAACTCGCGCGCGCACTTCGTCCCATTCTTTGAAAAGGATCGATGTTTGATCAACGAATGCGCGCGCATAGTTTTTGGGGGAAAGAATAAAACGAGGGGCGATACCGGCCTGCCTGGGATGGTGTGAATTCAAGGATAAGATGGACGATGGGGCAGAATCACATGTAAAGTGTGGTGCAATATATGTGGTGCCACTTGCCTGGCCGAACTTGAAATTGACAAATCCACTGCTCGCGCAAACATCCCACCCACCCACCCGCAACTTGGTTTGCAAAACCCATGCGGCGACGACTGCGATGAGTGGATGATGTTGGCGGGTGCATTTCTGCGGCCGCGTTAGCCCGCGCATGCTCGCGCGCGCAGCGGCCACCTAGTTTCTGCCGCGACCGACGCGGCCGCGGTGGCGCTGACCGCTGGGCACACCCCAGCAGGCACTTCACTGCGAGTCGGCGACTTGGGCGGGCGCGGTATCATGGCAACGTCGACAACGGCAGGCACGAGGATGATCGTAGCGATGCTGGTGACGATGATGACAGCGGCGACGGCGCCGATGCTTATCACGCCGACGACGATGACGGCGTCCTCGCGTCGGCGATGAAGGTTTCGGAGGGAGTTCGAAATGCGCGCGCGGCCGACGCGCGCGAGCGGATCGCATGGTGTTACCGTCGGGGCGTTGACCTAAGGAACCCGAAATCAGGAGCGAGGCCCCTTTTTTCCATGGGTCAAACTTCGACTTCCGGTAGAAAACATAAGGAAAGCCTGAGGCAAGCTGCGAAACACTGAAGGAACGCGGAGCCCCTCCCCAACCAAAAGGGTTCCTTCTTCAGGGCCCCGACTGTATTTGACGCGGCTCGTGCCCCCACCACCACGCGCGCAAGGGCGTTCGAATGATGTCGACATGCGGCGCTAGGGGCGCGTTTGGCAGAATTCAATGAACATGTTGAACAACGTATGGATTCCTGGAGAATTCGCAAGAGCGCGAGCGCCGTTTTTCCTTGAACACTGATGTTGCGAAGCCATGTGCTGTTATATATTTTGTGGACCCTCGGCTTTGAAATCCGTACGATACCTAGAACTGTTTGAAGGATTTCGGCATGCGCGCGCGACGACGTGCGCGTGTGCACCTCGTTTCATGTGTTGCAAAGGATTATTGGAAACGTATGCTTCACCAGCGAGTGCGCGCGCATATAACATCTGTTGCAGAGGATGGCGAAGGGGGTCGATACCAGCCTGGCTGATCCGACCGCGGTGTTCCTGAATGACCAGGTCACGATTTGGAATGCTTGGGAGGGCGTCTTGGGGACATCTTTGGCCGTCATGGTGCTCTCTTAGGCTATCTTGGAAACCTGATGTGCCGTCTTGGGGCTCTCTTAGACTGCGTGGAAGCCCTTTCGGATGGTTGTGGGGCGATTTTCAAGCCTCTCAGGCGGCTTCGGACGCACAGAAGACCGCCATGTTGGAGCGTCGGGAAGCCGAAAAGAGGAGAACCCCAAAATTCACCAAAAACCGATAGAAAATCAATGAGATTTGGAACTTGGAGCCTTCTCGGGAGTGCTCTTGGAGGCCTGTTGGGACGTTTTGGCGCGATCTTTGGGGGCATGACGGCTTCGTTGGGGCCGTCGTGGCACGTCTTGGGGCTCTCTGGGGTCGTTTCGGGAGTGCGCCGGAAGTCCTGGAGCCCTCTCGGGCAGTCTTCGGGCTCTCGCGGGGTTCTCCTGGGTCGTCTGGAGGGTTGCCCGAGAGGCCCTGGGTGGGCCAAATTTGTTAGGGGGGGCTGTTTCTGTGGTTCCAAGCCATATCAAAATATATGAATAGAAATATTGCGCGAACCTCCAGCGAGGCCAACGATGGCCGAGGCAGAAGATCGGGGTGACATCCCTCCCTATCAGGGAAGGGCCCACCCTGCAGGTCCGGTTAACAGCACGTCGTTGAGCAGTGCTGCAGCCTCCCCTGAGCACAGCCCCCCCCCCCCAGAGCAGCAGCCAGACAAGTCGGGTTTGCACCCTCATGCCTTTCTGGACCACGGGCGCGCTTCGGCACTGCCACAGCCGCCCACAACCCCTCGTCAGGGCCACCGACCGGGGTGACGGAGACAGCGACAGTGGCGGTGGCCGACGCGACCCAGAGCGCAGCCGAAGCGAAACTCGCCCCTGGCGGGCGTGCAGTTCCAGGGAAACCCGACAGCGACGACGACAGACGGACGGACAGCCAAAACAAAGATGCATACATACATTTGCGTATACATACAAACAGATAAACATAGATGCATGCATGCGTACATACAATCATTCATTCATACATTCACGCGTACATGCATGCATGCATCCATGCATACACGCATGCATGCATGCATGCATACATACAGAGAGACATGCATACAGACACACGGTCATACGGACATACAGACAGACAGACATACATGCAATCGTACATACACACATACACACCCATACATACAAACATACACAACTGCACACATACACATACACGCCTATACACATACAAACATACACACATGCACGCATACACACATCTACACCTATATACTTACGTATGTGCATACGCACCTACACCCACGTACGTACATACATACATACGTACATACATACAAACAAACACACATGCATACATATAGGCATACATACATGTATACATACATATATACACATGCAAACACATGCCTTCATATATCGACCCATACATACATTCAAGCACACGGGCGTACAAATATAATCATGCACAAAGCCATACACAAACATACATACATATGTACATACATGACATACATATATGCATGTACGCATGCATGCACGCATACGTACGTACGTACGGACATATACAGATACTAGAACCATCGCGCGCTTCGCGCGCGCTCAAGTTTTAGCTAGGCTCGACAGGCTAACGCATTGAATATCAATTGTTGAAGTGCCTTGTTCATCTAACGACCTTGGAGTCCCTGCGCAAGCCTCGGAAGCGTATAGAAGGGGAAATGCGGAAGCCATACAATCATACATTTCCTTCAGGAGTTCGATGGTTTGGGGCCCTCGAAAGCTTGCTGGGATCTTTCTTCGGTGGTGACGGGGGCCCTAATTAGGTCTGTTGTGCAAAAATAAACAGGGGGTTAGCTGAAAAAGAGAAATTCTTGGGATTCCCTTTTTTCCAAATTCCCATGCCTGGGCCGTGGGTCATAAGCTTCCTGGATACAGGCCGTGGACTGTTGGGACACCTCTGGGGCCTTTTGGCGGCGTCTTGGGAGTCTTTCGGGGCCTCGGGCCTCTTCGGAAGCTCTTGGTGCCTCCTGGGAGCCTCCCGGGAGTCTCTGAAGGCATCTGGAGGGCGCCTCGAGAGCCTTTGCGAGAACCTCTTGGATCCATCTTGAGGCAAAGCACGAAACTTTCCCGAGAGTCTTCCGTGAGTCTCCGCAGGCATCTGGGGGGCGCCTCGAGAGCCTCTGGAAGAACCTTGGGGCCACCTTGGGGCAAAGCGCTCGTGAGGCATTCGGAGGTCCCCTCTTTGGTCTCCTTCTTGGCGCGCGCGCGCTGTCGTTCTAGCTAGGCTGGACAGGTGAACTCATGGGAGCTCGATGTTTACTGTGGTTTCAGGGACAGCCAAGATGACACGAAGACGACCCAAGAGAGTACCAAGACAGCGTCAGAAAGTTCAACAGCATTCCCGAAAAAAACTGTGCAATGTGACCCCGAAGTCTGAATGGGTCTCAGGGTGAACTTGAACAAATAAAAATCACTGGACTTCCTTATTTTTGTTCAAGTGGGGCCTCGCAACATGTAGTGAACAGGAACCGGAGGGAGCCTAAGAGGCGTACAGGGGGCTCTTGGGAGGCAGTTTGGAGGCCGCTGGGGGGCTGTTTGGGGGCCTCTTGGGGCCAATGTTGGGCCTCTTCGAAACTCTCGGGGGCCTCCCCAGGCTCTTTGAGAGACTCTTGGGGCCTCCTTGAGGCCTCTTGGAGCGGAAAGCCGGGATTGTCGATTTGCGTTCCCCCTGTTGGGCGGCTTTTCGGGCCATGTCCTCTTGGGGCCACTTTTGGGCCTCTTCGAAACTCTCGGGGGCCTCTTCAGGCTCTTTGGGAGACTCTTGGGGCCTGCTGGGGGCCTCTTGGAGCGGAAAGCTGGGATTGTCGATTTGCGTACCCCCTGTTGGGCGGCATTTCGGGCCCTCTTGGGCTGCTCCAGGGCGCGCTTGGGTCGTCTTGGGGCCTTCTTGAGCCGTCTTGTAGCCGTCTTGGGCGGTCTTGGGGGCCTGTCCGGCCGTCCTGGAGCGTTGGAGGCTCGAAAATGCGAGAAGGTTGAAAACCAAACAAACAACAGTGAAAAACATAGATCTTGGCCTCTTCGGGCGTTCTCGGGACGCCTCTCGGAGCTCTCTTGGGGCCTCTTGAAGGCCTCCTGCCAGCCTGGAGAGCCTTCGGAACTCTGTCTTGGGCTGCTTGGGAGCGTCTTGGGCCGTCCTTTCGCGTTCTGGGGGCTCCATGGGGGCGTCTTGGGCTGTCCTGGGGCGTTTTGGGGCCTCCCTGGGAGGCCCGGGGGCGCGGTACCGGGAGTGGCCCCTAGATGTTCATGAGGTGGGGGACGCTCACGAGGGGGGGGGGAGGGGGGGGGCATTGGTTTAAATATATGATATACAGATCCTCTCGCCTTCCGAAAGTAGTGGAGTGCCCCGAGGTCCATGCAACAAGCCTGAGAGCGAAAGGGCCTGTATGATTATTAGCGGCCCTGGCTCCGCCCCAAAGACGGTCCCAGAGGCCCCAAGGAAGGGCCGCAAGACGGCCCAAGAGGGCGCCAAGACGGCCCAAGAGGAAGGGGAAGACTGGGAGCGAGGAGGGGAGGAACGGGAGGGGAGCGGGAGCAGGAGGACTGCGAGAGGGAGGGGAAGCGGGAGAAGGAGAGGAAGGGAAGACGGAGAGGAGGAGGAGAGCGAGAAGAAACCGGGATGGGGAGGCACAGGGACGGGCGGTCGTGGAACAAAGGGAGGAGGAGAAGGCGGCAGCGAGCACGAGAACCCGACGCCCCGCGAGACGCCCGCGAGACTACGGTAGGGGGCCGCATGCGAACCCTAACCCCTACCCCCCACGATTTCTGAGAGGGAGGGTGAGGTTCACTTCGCTCGGGAGCTCCCGAACGAAGTGAACCCCACCCTCCCCCTCAGAAATCGTGGGGGGTAGGGGTTAGGGTTCGCATGCGGCCCCCTGTACGGCTGCGACGGCGGGGAGCGGCTGTTCGGGTGACGACGAGGGCGAAGCCGTCGTGGCGCGTGGCGAGGTCTGGAAAGCCGCGGCACGGCACGGCGGCGCCGCGCGAGACGGCGGAGAGAAAGCGTGCCCGCCACAGGTCACGCCAAGGGGGAGCCGGCTGGTGGCGCTGGAGGGTGCTGCCCGTGCCCTCGGCCCAGCGCTGCGGCCGAGATGCTGCACGCAGCCGCTGCAGAGGAGGAGGAGGAGGAGGAGGAGGAGGAGGAGGAGGAGGAGGAGGAGGCGGGAGAGGAGGAGGAGGAGGAGGAGGAGGAGGAGGAGGAGGAGGAGGAGGAGGAGGAGGAGGATCACGAGAAGGGAAAGGAGGGGGGTCAGAGGGAGGGGAGGGAAGAGGAGCAGGGAGAGGGAGGTGACGAGGAGCCAGCGGGTGTCCCCCCGACTCGGCACGAAGCACGAGTGCGACAGGGCCCTGATGTGAAACCGCAGCTTGGACGTGAGGGGAGGGCGGCGAATGACCAGGACGTTGCCTGCGCCCCTCGGGTAGCTGCCCACATCGAATTCGTGAAGCTGCAGCGCCTCCGGCCTCTCGCGTGGGGTCTGCAGGTGCACGGCGTGCTTCTGCCCTGCGCGGCGCTCAAGCATGAGCTGGCCTGCTGTCAAGCCTGCCTCCGTCCCAAACTCCTCGCGAGAAGGGGGGAGGGCGGGGAGAAGGAGCGGACCGAGGGAGGAGATAAGGAGGAAACATTCGGAGGAAGAGAGGACGGGTGGAGATGAAGGAAGGCAGGGAGATAGAGGGGGAAGGAAGTGAGGGAGGTGGGATGAGGAAGGAGCGAGGAGAAGGAGAAGGAAGAGGAGAAGGGGGAGGAGGAGGAGGAGGAGGAGGAGGAGGAGGAGGAGGAGGAGGAGGAGGAGGAGGAGAAGGAGAAGGAGGAGGAGAAGGGGGAGGAGAGGAGGAGGAGAGGAGGAGGAGGAGAAGGAGGAGGAGGAGGAGGAGGAGGAGAAGGAGGAGGAGGAGGAGGGAAAGGAATGGAGGGAGGAGGAGAAACGGGGGAAGGAGATTGAGACTCGGGTAAGGAACACGCCCTTACAATCGGACCTAGGCCAAAATAACATCCTTCAACAACATGAGACACTCCGCCGGCCAAAACGAACAGCATTCGAGGGTACCCTCCCCCAGGATGCACAAGAACATCCAACAAACACGACGAACATCAGGGTACCCTTCCCGCGACGGCCTCGATCTTGTACCTCGGTCCGACTGTACTCCAATCGGGGGATTGACACGGAGCAGACTGAACAGAGTGCAGAGGCCAAGCAAATATTGCAGCGAGTCCACGCTGCGATAATGGATGGGCGACAGGACATGTCTGACCAAACACCCCACTCCCATATTCCAAATAATCATTTGACGCGCCCTACCACAGTCCACGACTCCGCGCACTGGTGCCGGCTGGTTGCACCCAGGCATTTCACGCAGTAGTTCCCCCCCTCTCGATATTGGGGGGGGGGTCTGGTCTCGCAGAACCAAAGTACAAGCAGAGGTCGAAGCGTTGACCGAAGACACCTGGCCAAACAAAGGTTCATGATTTCATCACCCACCTCTGCAAAGCAAAGGAAAACCAAGTCGAGAAACTTACACTGGTCAACAGGTCCGAGCGGACCAAGAAAACACCAATGCGAGGGTGCTTTGCCTCTTTCACATACTCAAGGCGCTGCTGGACAATAATCCTTGCAGGGCGGCGAAAATCATCACATTCCAGCCGTCGCCGAGAAAACGTCACAAGGAACGCAGAAGACAACCAGACCCGTACGACGGGGCTAGTGTCCCGAACCTGGGGTCGAGTGGGGCACCGCGCTAGCATCTACTTATCGTGTGCACTACAGTGGAGGCCGGTCCACAAGAAACCTTCCACAAGAAACCCAACCCTGAGACCCCAAGACGTCCATTGATTTTCAGTGTTGGAACGTCACATCTTCCATGGCAAAGCCATCGAAACTCCAGGAACCCAGGGCACCCTGGAGGCAAGCAGGGAGTTTCTTGGTATGGGTCTCCACTGTAGACCAACATGCCCCCTCCCAAAGCGTGTCACGCTGCGGAGCCCTCTAGGACCACGGAGGCGGAGAGAGGGCTGGAGGGCAGCAGACGAGCAGGGCAGCAGCGGGCTCTCTACATCGGCTGGCTTCGGGCAGACCTCCCATGTCAATGCCAGGGCATGCCCGAGATGCCAGGCCACAGCAGCAAGGTAGACGAAGAGCGCCCAAGACGGCCCAAGCGTCCAAGACGGCCCAAACGGCCCCAGAGGCTCCCAAGTGGCCGCGAGAAGCCCCCAAGAAGCGGCCGAGAGGCCCCAAGGCCCCCAAGAAGCCCTGCACGGGCCCCCAGAGGCCAGCAAAGAGGCCCCCACGGAGCCACCAAGGCGGCCCCGAGACCTCCAGGGCATCCAAGAAGTTCCCCAAAAGCATCCCAGGACAGCCCAAGAGGGCTCCCAGGTGGCCCGAGAGACCCCCAAGCCAGCCCCAAGACTGCCCGGGTGGGCCCCAAGACGGCCCAAGAGACCCACCCCCAAGACGGCCCTTGGAGGCCCCAAGAGGGCACCAAGACGGCTCAGAGAGACCCCCATGGCGGCCCGCGAAGGCGCCAGACGGGCCAAGACCGCCCGAAGACGGCCTCAGACGCCCCAAACAAGCCCTCAAGCAGCCCACGATGACCCAAAGAAGCCTCCGAAAAGCTCCCAGGAATGCCCAACACACACACAGATGCTCCACACACTCTGGACGTGCGGCCCGCGAAACGAGAGGAATCAATGCCAAGGCAGACTTCAGATACCGGGCCACAGCAACAGCATAGACGCATGTAGATGCGTTCATTTCACTGGAAACCACATCGCAGTGGTCGATCGGCCTAAAGAGCATATTCATGCCAAGGCGTCAATGCAATCCACACCGACCGGCCTTACGGGCATAGCACGGTTGAGCAGCTCAAAGCTGACGACTCCAGCGCGCATCCGAGGAATGTGCGAGCCCAATGCTGTTGCCCTCTAGGCGGGCGCGCATCTACGTGCCCGTGAACAAGGCAATCCAAAGAGCAACAATGCCTTGCTCTGTTGGCGCACAGCTATCCGTTGCCACCGAACGATGAAACGCACGCGGGGTGCCTTCCGAGCACTTTGGAGCTATGGTGCTGATCACAGCAGACAGGTTCTTTGGCACTGGGCCACCCTTCCATATGGAGGCCGAGCTGTCGTTCAGACCCATGGCTGCCAGATTGATCATCAACAAATTCGGCTCACAATACGAAGACGGACTAACTGGGTCAGGACCACACTCTTCGTGCATGTGGAACAAGGCACGCCACGTGGCACTGGAGTTCGCCATAAATGGGAGCCATTGCGCAGCACACGACTCGCAATCCTGCGGCCCGCTGAAAAGAACTGCGTTGGCACCAGTCAGATACGACAGGTATGCTGCGTGCCCCGCACCTTGGGAGTGCCCACTGACTATCACATTGCTCCAATCCACAGCGCCAGTGCGCGCAACGACGAAACGATTACCCCATGTTACGGAGAACAAGACGCCAAGTAACAGTTCGTTGACAGCGTCGCGAGGCATGACGTCCCACAACATGTTGCTCTGCCCCGAGAACGCCAGAGGTGTAGTTCCATTTCCGAAGAGCATGAGATGGTGCACATCCTGGTTGCAGCCGTCTGCTGACTCTGCTGCCTGGCACCACGCATTGAACTGGCTCACTGCGATTGGGTGCCAAAGGTAGCTTAATCCGATCACGAAATTGCCGGCAGAAGCTGCAGCCTCGAGCAACTTGCTGTACATTTGGGGCGCACCGCCAGTACCAGGGAGAAAAACAACGAGACGGCATCCCCTTGCGAGACACCCCTCGAAGTCAGCCGGAGTGTACACGAGATGAGGACTTGCCCAGGCAGAGCTGCGCGCCTCGCACGACAGACGCCCACGACATAGCTCGAGGTCTCCGCCCAAGGCAGTCCCGTTTGGAGCCAGATGCCACAACTGTGCCGCAGCGCCCAGGGCGCAGTTTCCATCGTCCCAAGCAGACGGAAGAGTAGGCGGATCCGCACTGCAGTTGCTCGGTATCGTCGTGGCCACCGCCTCGACCGCCGTGCCTCGGGGTGGCGGCACCGCTGGCGCAGCGGGGCCCTTGCCGAGATTGGCTGCGGCGCCGGCACGGCATCCGACAGCAATGACAAAAGCGAACACGACAATTGCAATCGTCGCTTGAATGGCAGTCCCTACCCCTCCCGAGGCTGCTCGAGGAGCAACAGTTTCCACGACGTCCTCTGACGACGACTCGTCGTCGCTCGATGCGCTCGAAGAGTCGACTGCGAGATGCCCCTCCGCCTGTGCGACCTTAGCACGCGGATGCATGACGAAGAGGTGATAAAACTTGTGTGGGAAGGATTGCTTCAGCATGCTTTCGTACGAGCCTGGATGAGCGAAGGGGCATCGACACTCTCAACCCAATGGCATGAGCCTGCCTCCATGAGCCAAGAGCTACGGACACGCTGCTCAATTCTTTGCCAACACGGCGTCGAGGCCCGTCTGTGGCATAGGTACCACGTCGGGGGCGCGCCAAGCGCGAGGTTGCCGGCAACCCATTGCTCACTCGAGCATCTAGAAAACGACCGAGACAGTTTCCTGACCTGTCGCTCGATCAGCGTCACGCTGCAAGACCAAGCAGGCGAGAGATGTCCGCCCGTCCCAATCCTTGCTCCTCTTGTTGCCCCTGCCCTCCGGACGACGGCGACGACGACGACGACGGCGACTACGACGACGACGACGGCCCATAGGCGGCCGATACTTCAAGTGGACGGGCGGTGCAAGGCCCGACAGGCGTCCTGCAGACCAGCGCAGGAAATGTCAGAAACCTCGAAACCCTCTGAGTATTCCCGTGTACACATCTTACCCACATCCAGAGTATGGGGTTCTTGTTGTTGGTGTGGCGCCTCTGCCTCCCCACCCATTCCCTCCTTTCTCCTCACTCTCCTCACCCACACTCGGACTCGCTCACACTCAGGCTCACTCACACTCAGGCTCACTCATACTCAGGCCCACTCATGCTCAGACTCACTCACACACAGACGCATCTCGGACTCGATCACATACGTATTCCCTCATGCTCAGACTCACCAACACTCAGACCTATTGACATTTAGACTCGCAGAGTGTGAGCTTGTCTCTAGCAAGGCGCTGGCTTCAGCACACCAAAGGGGAGCCGCCAATGGGTATTTCACGGGCCCGTTCGCGCCGAGGGTGGGGAGGTCTCAGGCGGTTGGCCTGCTTGGTGGCTTGGACTTCGCTGCTTTCGAAACATATTGTTGGCATGTCTCGAGCAAGGCGCTGGCTCCAGGACCCCACGGGGAACCGCCAGGGGATATCTCATGGGCCCGCTCGCGACCAATGTGTGGGGACGCGTCAAGCGTCGAGCGGTTTACCTCTTTGGTGGCTTGGACTTCGGCGCTGTCAAAAAAGATTCTGAGGCTGTCTCCAGCGAGGAGCTGACTTCAGCACTCCAAGAGCGCCAGAGGGGCTTCACGGACCCTCTCGCGCCCAGATTGGAGGGATGCCTTCGGGCGGTCTGGTTGTTCGGGGTGGCTTACAGATTTCTGCCCTCAGAGCAGGCTGTGAGGAGAGGCGCTGGTTCCAAGCGGTTCGCCTGCTTCGGCGCATCGTGGGACGCACAGGGACATACTATTACTATATGTCCTCGCTGGAGGCGCGCATCCGACCCGAACATGTAGTATACCCTTATTGCAATACATCGTTTCCCGAGCGGTGTGCCCAGAACGCGCCTCCCACGACGCATGTACTTTAAGATTCCTCGGTGCGCGTGTCGCCCCCGGAGGGCGACGCACATATAGTATAAGTATGTTGGGGTGACGCCGACATCGGGCTCAAGAGAGCCCCATGGTCACTGCGGCGTGACAGGCATGGCGATGCAACACTGCATGGCCTCGGCCGACGCCGAGAGCGGTGGCCGCCCACGAGCCTCAGCCTGGTCGGAGGTTCTCAAAGGTATGTATCGAAGGCGACGTGCTTGGGGGGAGTGCACGGTGGAGCAGGGACCGACCGTCCCGGCATTTCTATAGGCGTACCACCAGATGTTCTTAGATCCCAAACATGTTCTAAGAACCCAAACAATGTTCTTAGAACAGAACTTCGAGGTGTTAAAACAAAACGGTCTCTGCCAGAAACGTTCTAAGAACAGTGTGTGCAGACCACAGAAGGTTCTTAGAACAGTACTTGGTGGGCCTATAGGCGAGCCAGGACACTTCGCCACTACTTGACAAGGAGACCGTGTCAAACCACCCCTTGGCCTAAGGTGCTTTCCCTTCTTGTGGGGTGCGCGGGCCGGGTGGCCGGTTTGGCGGGCGCGCTGTTGATCCCCCAGCTGCTAGCTGCTAGGCGGTCGCGTCAGGGGTAACGCACCTCCCCTGGGGGGACGGCTAATCCACGCCCTCCCCAGGAGCAGGAAGTCCGCCCAGGATCGCTCCAAGACAGCGCAAGAAGCCCCCCACGACGGCCAAAAAAGGCTCCACAAAACCCAAGCCGCCCATGAGGCACCCCAAATCGCTCCAAGACAGCCCAAGAAGCCCCCTACGGCGGCAAAAAAAAGCCCCACGACGGCCCAAGCCGCCCATGACGCGCCCAAGATCGCTCCAAGACAGCCCAAGAAGTCCACCACGACGGCCAAGAAAGGCCCTACGACGGCCAGAGCCGCCCGTGAGGCGCCCAAGATCGCTCCAAGACAACCCAAGAAGTCCCCCACGACGGCCAAAAAAGACCTCGAGACGGCCCACAATGCCCCAAGGCGGCCACAGACGGCCCGAAAACGCCTGAGCTTCGGCTGCCGCGCCGCCCCTTCGACCGCTGCTGCTTCGCCAGCTTTTTGGAAACATGCCGCCCGTGGGGTTGGGTGGTGTCTTCGGCGGTGATCCTCGCTGCCACGCGGACAGAAATCTTCTCCCGTTCCCGCTCGCGTCTTCTCCAACGCAAGCCCCAGAGCACGAAGCCTCCCCGCCTTCCGCCGAAAATGGAGCATGGTGCATGGCACGAAGCGCCAATGCACTCGTGAGAATACATACGTACCTACCTACCGACCTACCTACCTACCTACATCCATACATACATACACACATACATACAGACAGACAAACATAACATACATGCATGCGTGCGTGCATCCATCCATACGTACGTAATTACGTCCAGGCATATATATATATATATATATGCATGTACATCTATGTGTATATATATACTTACATACATGACAAGCATGCGTACATACATACATACATACATACACACATACATACATACATACATACATACATACATACACACACATACATACATACATACATACATACATACATACATACATACATACATACATACATACATACATACATACATACATACATACATACATACATACATACATACATACATTACATACATACATACATACATACATGCATGCATGCATGCATGCATGCATGCATGCATGCATGCATGTATACGTACACACGCACATCAAAGAGAGGGGGGCGAACGGTCAATCACTCTCCCTGGGTTCGTGCCTGAAGTGGGATTCTATGATGCAGATTCTTGTTGTTGCTGTTGCTGGTTTTGTTGTTTGTTCGTTTGTTCGTTTGGTTTTTTGTTCTTGTCGTCGTCGTCGTTGTTGGTGTTGTTGATGTTGTTGTTGCTGTTGCTGTCGTGTTGTTTGGCGTCGTCCCCCCCCCCCGCGACCCGGCCCGCGACCCATCCGCGACCCGTCCCGCGACCCGCCCGCGACCCACCCGCGACCCACCCGCGACCCAGCCCGCGACACACCCGCGACCCACCCCGCGACCCACCCGGGTGCACCCCGCAACCCACCCAGCGACCCGCCCGCGACCAGACCCGCGACCCCCCGCGACCCACCCCGCGACCCCACGCGCGACCCACCCCGCGACCTGCCTCGCGACCCACCCGCGACCCCCCGCGACGATTACCAGACGCTAGCACACGCCAATGCACTCGAAAGAGGGACCTACGAGAACGCACAGAAGGATCTGCTGCCAAATGTGTGCAAGGGCCTCAGCTGGCTCCAAGCCTCTGAAGGGGGAAGATCCCCATGCAGACCTTAGTGGGCCCTGGAAACGACGGGGCCTTTTTTTACCTGTTCCGTTTTGCCGTTTTTTTGCTGGTTCCGACGCCGTTTTTTTTACCGGTTCCGTCGCCGTTTTGTGACCGGTTCCGGCTCCGGTTCCAATCCTGGAGCCGTCTTTTTGCCGTTTCTGGTCGCCGTGTTTTTGCCGTTTCCATTTTCAAAGGACATTTTTTGGGGAAACGGTAAAAAAACGGCCCTGCCGTTTCCGGGGCCCACAAAGCCCCAGACGACCCCCCCCCATCTCTTGAGATCCGACCCTGCAAACCAAACATGCAACATCGCAATCGGAGCCCCGGTCGCCCCACCCTTCTGCGTCATCTCTCGAACGGCAACGTTTGTGGGGGCCCCAGGGGCCCGACACTGGGCGGAAGTGCCCGTTGTGAACAACTGCACCGCCAGGATCTCAGGGAGGACGCAGGAGTGAGGCGATCGAGGCTCGCGGCTCGAGCTTCGAGGGCCCAAGCTCCTTCTGCGGCAGCTTATGGGAGCCTCCCACACCATCTGGCTGGCTCTTGCGAATCGACGTGATTCGACGCTGATCGACGCTAGAGGCTCTCTTCCATCGATCCCCAGGCGCTAATCTGGAGGAACAGAACGCACGGCATAAAACAGACATTTGAAGCTCAGGGCGGATTTTTTGGATCCGCGCTGGGTCGGCGCCTCCGGCGCCGCCCCTGGCGCGCTCCGCGCGCCAGGGAGGGTGATTCAGTTCCGATCCTCGAGATCCACGCGGAGATCCAACAGTTTATGCTCATGCCGTTCTTCGTTCTTCATCCGCACCAGCGCACCTCCTCCTCCTCCTCCTCCTCCTTCGTCCTCCTCCTCCTCCTCCTCCTCCTCCTCCTCCTTCGTCCTCCTCCTCCTCCTTCGTCGTCGTCCTCCTCTTCCTCCTCCTCCTCCTCCTCCTCCTCCCCATCCGTCCTCCTCCTCCTCCTCCTCCCCCTCCGTCCTCCTCGCCAGAGGCGAGGGCGCAGTCCTCCAGCCGCACCAGCGCGGAGCAGCCCGCCAGCGCCTCGGGGGTCGGGGGGGCTCCCCGGCGGCGCGGCTTGATACCGCGCCGCCCATGTGCGCGGGGCGCGGCACGTCGGCGCGGCGCGGGGCTCGCGCGCCGCACGGCGCCGTCGCTGGCCGGGGAGGTCCTCGTGAGGAAGCCCGGAGAGCCGAGAACACGGTGCCTTCAATGCGGCGGTTTTTCCTGGATTTCGGCCTCCCGGGCCCGTCATCGGGCCGGGGGGCCATCGAAAACAACTCCGGGACGGAAAACCACCCCCGGGGAAGGGGTCGGGACCTCCGGGGCCGCGTACTGAGCAAATCAGATCGGCGGCTGCCTGGGAGGTTATAGGGCCTCAGATGAGACGCAGAAAGAAAGGGAATCTTCGCGGCGCTATGGCGATATAACCACATGTTGAAACCGAACCGCCGTCAATCCGAATGTGAGCGGAGCTACGGCAAGAGCAACGTGTTGAAAACGACCCGCCCCCCATATGTGGAACTCCTGTCGTTTGTTTATCGAGTGTGCGCGGCGCTAAGGCGAGAACCACATACGGCAGACGGCCCGCCCTCCGTCCGCGAATCTCTAGCAATTGCGCATACTGATACTGTGCGCCCTCTTTAGAGGCGTGCGCCAGATCCGAACACATCGTAGAAACATGTTGTGGTGTATCGGTGCCCGAGCGGCACGACCAGAAAGCATCCGCCACGGAGCTCGAACTAGAAGATTTCTCGTCGCGCGCGTCGCCCCAGGGGTGGCGACGCACACATGGTGTGAGCATGTTGGAGCGACCCCGATTAGACGAAATGAAACATGCTGGGGGGTGTTCGTTCCCGTTTTCAAGATCTACGCAATATCCCGTGTTGGCATCGTGTGTTCTCCACTCTGGGATTATCGTTCGCGCCGTTTTCGGTTTGGTTCCGTGTTGCTTATGCCTTAAACTGCCGTTTGTGTTGTCCCGTTGTGGTTTGCCGAATACCGAAAAATAGCACAAGGGGGAAACGGAGGAGAAAAAAAAACGCCCCCAGCGCTTGCATCACCAACTAAGCGTACGCCCCCGCGGCCATCGGTGTGGGGCTCTCGCGTCGGATGGAGCTGTCGCTGGCTGGGAGGTCTTCGTAAGAAAGACTGTGGGACCTTAGATCATGCCGAAATGCTGTTTGTATCGTTCACCGTTCTGGGAGTCTCATTCGCGTTGTTGTTCGGTTCGGTTCCGTTTCGCACTGATTTGTTTCTTTCTGTTTTGCATTGCAGTGTTTGTTCCTTCTCAAGTAGCAGAAAACCGACAAGCTGAAAACGGGGGCAGAAACGCTTCCAACGTTTTCAAAATCAACTAAGCGTGTGTCCCCACGGCTATCGGCGCAGGGCTCGCGCGTCGGATGGCGCCGTCGCTGGCTGGGAGAACGATTCAGTTACGGTCAGGAACTGTTGCTTAGCGCGTCGCGGCGGCGGCCCCAGAGACAGACTATGCCCTGAGGGCGGATAGCGTGTCGCTCCGCTCCGCGTAGCGGAAAGCTTCAAAAATTCGCGCGGATAGCTTGTCGCGCCGAAGCGCGGTGGGCTACTGGCGCAAGCCTCGCGCGTCGGATGGCGCCGTCGTTGGCTGGGAGACCTTCGTAAGAACGATTATAGGACGCAGTGGCACTATGAGATATCTGAGCACGCACGGTGCCCCTGGGGGGCGACGCAAGCACTGAAAGAGTATGTGTGGGCGACGCCGAAATGAAGTTAGGATAGGACGCAGCTGATGGGATGGCGCAACTCCTGGAGGGTAACGATACGCTAGGAGACAGCTCCTGGGTGGCTGGTCTTCGTGAGAGCGATCAAAGACTGTTGTTCAACTGTGAGGCGGGAAGGCTCCTCCTCCTCCTCCTCCTCCTCCTCCTTCTCCTCCTCCTCCTTCTCCTCCGCCTCCTCCTCCCCCTCCCCCTCCCCCTCCCACTCCCCCTTCCCCTTCCCCCTCCCCCTCCCCCTCCCCCTCCCCCTCCCCCTCCCCCTCCCCCTCCCCCTCCCCCTCTCCCTCCCCCTCCCCCTCCCCTCCTCCTCCTCCTCCTCCTCCGTAGCCATTTTGGCTCAAGGGGCCTGCTCCTGAACTTCCCAACCTCCGCTCGAGTCTGGCAGGTAGCGCTGCCAGTTTTGCAACCAACCATTCAATTCCTCGGGCGGGCCGCAGGCGCCGCCATCTGCATCGCTCTCCTGTGCAGCCCAGGCGCTGCCAACAGGCCATGGCTCCATCAGAGAGCTTCCGTCAGTGGGTCTGTTGCTCTCGCCAGGGGTGCAAAGGATGGTCCGATTCGGACCGCAACAATAAGTTCTGTTCCCAGTGCGGCGCCACCTTCCCCAAGCCTGGACAATCCAAGTCAGGACAGCCGCCTTCGTACCAGTCTGGAGGAGGCAAATCGTCGGGAGATCGCCATGGGACCGAACAGGGACGAGGCAATCGTTGGTCTCGTTTCAAGGAGAAGGGCCAGCATGAATTCATCGCCGCAGCCCCCCCCAGAGTCAGCCGCAGGTGCAGATGGCCCTGTCGCCGTGTATTCAGATCTTGCCAATTTTTGGAAGGTTCGTGAGGGCACGGGGGGAGAGAATTATGCCAAAGCCGTGGTTGCTCTCAAGCAAGCGAAGTCCTCAGCCCTCCAAGGTAAGCCCTTGGAACAGCAATGTCAATCCCTTCGCGATCAGGTCTCCGCCGCCCAAGGCAAAATCAAGAAGTTCTCCGAGCAGATCAAAGGCTACGTCGACGAGATCTCCGTCCTGGCAGACAAGGTCCTTGCCATGGAGTCGGACAAGGTCGCCGACACCCTCGAGCTGGAGCAGCTGGAGGGCCAGCTCGCGGTCGCCATCCGCGCGGTGGCGCAGCAAGCGCCGGCCACAACCTCCACCTTCTTCCCGCAGGTTGCCAGATTCGTGGGAGAATTCCAGCATGGGCCAGTCGTGGGTGTTCCTCCTCAGATCCAGGAACAAATCCAGGCCCTGGAGAAGTCCCTCTCAGCAACCTACCAGCAGCAGCAGCAGCCGCAGCAGCAGCCGCTACAGCAGCCCCAGGGAGAAGCAGTTCGGACAGCCGCCAGTGAGGGCAAGCTCCCCATCTCAGGAGAAAATGTTCCTGTTCCAGTCGGAGACGCTCCCGCCGCCGCCGCTCCCCCAGCCTCAGCAGCCACCACAGGGACCCCAACAGCAGTGGAGCCCGCAGCCTCAGCAGCCACCGCAAGGGGCCCCAGCAGTCAAAGAGCCCCACCATGCAGAGGGCATGGATCAAAGCCAGACCCACAAGAGGGGCCAAACAGAAAGCGCAGCAGCTCTGGAGAGAGCAAGCCGTGTCGTCATCAACGCAGGGGACCAAGGGGACCAAGCAGCCAAGAAGCTCAAGCAAGCAGCAGACGCCGCAGCAGCAATGGGCAAAGATCGGTCTAATCTTTAGCCAGACTATGCAAATAGTTACCCTGAATGGCAGCTGTTGGGAAGCTGTCAAAAGTTTTGTCTCGTCGTCATTATCTAAGAATGTCATTGCGATATGCTGTCAGGAGACTCGTATCTCAGGGGATCGCATCGTAGATGCCAAGCAGTGGTGCCAAAAAGAGGGGTGGCACTCTGTTATTTCACCAAGTTTCACTAGTGAAGCCAATCGACCAACGTCAGACACTGCCATTCTTGTCAGGGCAGGCCTAGATGTGGGTGTTCGACCCGCAGCGCTCCCACCTTCCGCATCTCCCAGCAGGATCGCAGCAGTCATTCTCGAACTCCCAGGACACTCCCCCTTCATCTTGCTCTCCCTCTACCTCGAGGACTCAGCAGGCCTCAGTCAGAGCAATCTCGAGTTGCTGGCAGCCATCGGTTGGATACAGAGTCACCACAGCATGCCAGTATTTGCAGCAGGCGATCTTAACATGCCGCCGTCAGTCATCAAGGAGACGAGCCTGATAGAGCGAGGAGGACTTCAGTTGCTCCACTCGCCTGGGCCCACCCTATTCACCAAGAGAAGCAGATCTAACCTGGACTACTTCGTCGCCAGCAGGATATTGGGAGAATCTGTCAGCAGCGTCCAGGTCCTGGTTAACTACCCGCTCTCGCCCCACAGGCCCGTTGTCGCCCAGTTCGTGATAGGCAAGAACCACCTCATCCCCAGGCTGGCCAGGCCCCAGAAGATCCCCACCAAGCGCCCCTACGGTCCCTCCAAGGAGCCCAAGGAGTGGAACAGAGCAGCCGCAGCAGCGCAGCAGCTTCAGCAGATTATCCAGGAGCCAGGAGTTACAGAGCAGCAGAAGACCCAAGCTTTGAGCGCCGCCTTCGATATGTTCGCCCTGGACCTCGAAGATCCGCTCGCCCAGCAAACAGACACACCGCTCAGGAGTCGAGGACAGATTTGCCAGCCGCCCAGGATCGTTTGGATTTCAGCCAGAGCAGAAGAGTCCAAGCATCGTGCAGGATGGCAGTCATACGCCAGGCCGCTCAGGTGGCTAAACAATCGGGTCATTGACGTGCAGCGAAGCTTACACATAGGTCTTTCGGCAGGCCTGCGAGATGCACAGTCTGCCTTGCAGGATGCGCCACAGGAGTTTCAGTCAGCACAGGAGCTGGAGGCCCTGCTCGCCAAGTTCAGCCGCTTTCTCGACGCCCTCTTGCAGGACGTCCGGCGGGAGGGTATAGAGGCGTCCAGCCAACGCGCCTCCCACATCTTTTCAGAGTTCCAAGAGGAGATAACCAACTTCCACGACCAGGAACGCTCTCGGGAAAGACAGCAAGCCACCGCCTCCTGGAAGCAGTGGGTCACCGAACAGATGGCCAAAGGAGTTGGGTGGGCCCATAGATGCTCCAAAGACAACACCACGTGGCAGCCCCAAGAAGTGAAGGCCAAAGATGGCCGCTGGCCTGGTCGGCCAAGTAAGCTCCTGGAGGGCGAGGTCGAAAGACACCTCTGGGACATCCAGGACGCGCCTCTCCCCAGAATCCCAAGGAATCCTGAAGCTGCGGCAAGGCTGCCGATCATCACGCCTTCCTTTCTCAGGAAAGCCATCAGGACTTTCAGCCATCAGACATGCCAGACCTGGGACGGAGTGCACCCCCAAGCACTTCGAGCTGCTGACAGACAAGCAGCTGCAGGTTTTTATCGACTTATCGGCGTGCGTCGAGCAGCTTGGCACGATGTCCTCCCAGATCCTGGCTATCATTACTAATATCATTCCGAAGCCGAAGGCCGCTGGCGGGCCAGCGCATAGGGGTATTGGCCTCCTCCCTGGAGTTTACCGTGTTTGGGCAAAGTTGCGACAAAGCGAAGCCAGAACATGGGATCAACACAACCCCTGCAGTTTCCTGGCGCATCAAGCAGGCCGCAGTATTCTAGAGCTGGCGTTTCAACAATCCCTTCTTGCAGAGCAAGGATGCCTAGCAGAAGAACCGACGCACGCAGCATCAGTATTATGGGATATGTCTAACTACTATGAGCAGATCAGCAGAGAGGACCTTCAGCAACGAGCAGCAAGCAACAGTTTGAACGACGCGGTGCTTGCAGTTATCCGCCGACCCCTTGGGGATCATCGGCGTGTGAAATGCTTCCCCCTCCCCAAACCCCTCCCCCGGGAGCCCGGTCCGGTCGATTTGGAGGGGGGGGGGGGGGTCCGGCGCGAGCGGGGGGGGTCCGGGACGAGCGACTCACGGGGCTTTTCCGGGCCCAAGAGGGCCTCAAGACGGGCCAAGAAGCCCCCAAGAGGCCTCCAAGACGGCCCACGAAGGCTCCGAGACGCCAAACGACCGGTCCAAGACGCCCACGATGGCCCCAAGACGGGCCAAGAGGTCTCCAAGACGGCCTCCGAGGTCCCAAACAAGCCTCCCAAGAGGGCCCAAAGAGTCTAAAGTTGTTGATTTCCCCGAGTGTTTTTCGACGTTTCTTGCTTTCCCGCCTTTCCGGCTTCCCGACGCTCCAAGACGGCCAAAGAGGCCCCAAAGATAGCCCCAAGATGGCCCAAGAGGCCCCCAAGACGGCCTCCAGACGGCCCAAGACGGCCCCAAGACGGCCCAAGAGGTCCCCAAGACGGCCCAAGAGGGCCGATTTGGAGGGGGGGAGGGGGCCGGGACGAGCGCAGCACGGCCGGGACGAGCGGTTCCAGGGCTTTTCCGGGCCCAAGAGGGCCTCAAGACGGGCCAAGAAGCCCCCAAGAGGCCTCCAAGACGGCCCACGAAGGCTCCGAGACGCCAAACGACCGCTCCAAGACGCCCACGATGGCCCCAAGACGGGCCAAGAGGTCTCCAAGACGGCCCCCGAGGTCCCAAACAAGCCTCCCAAGAGGGCCCAAAGAGTCTAAAATTGTTGATTTTCCAGACTGTTTCTCAACGTTTTTTGCTTCTCCGCCTTTCCGGCTTTCCGACGCTCCAAGACGGGCAAAAAGGCTCCAAACGGGCTCGCGCGCGCCGCGCCCGGGCCGCGGCGGGCCCACAAGACCGCCGCTCGAGCCGCACACGCAGGCGGACAATCCCAGAAAGGAATGAGAAGCTCAATGTCATTTCCTCTTCCTCCGCCTCCTCCTCGTCCCCCCTTCTCCTCCCCTTCCTCCTCTTCCTCCTTCTCCTGCTCCGTCTCCTTCGCCCCGCTCTTACGCTCGCAGCGTCACTCGTCCTCCTCCTCCTCCTCCTCATCCTCCTCCCCCCACTCCTCCGAATACCCCAGCCTGCCCAATAACGGATCAGCCCCAGTTTCGAAATCCACAACTTACGTCCAGCATCCGCCGACCCCGCAGAAATCGAGGTGCCGCGGCGCTTCCATCTAGTGAACATGCCTCCAATTTGGCACACCCCGCACGCGGCAACTTGAATGAAAGGCCCCAAAACCCGAGTATACGCGCGGTTCCCCGCGAACATTGGGCACGTCCCTCATAGATTTCGTGGCTCCACGGCGCGCTCCAACCATAGCCCCAGTACCCGCGGTCCCGTAAACTTCCAACCCCAAGCGCACACACACGTCGATCGTGTCGTGGCTCCAGAATACGTCCACCGTGGGGCCCAGTGGGAAGATTCGCATGCAAGTATACCCCATGCCGGCACACCCTTTGCACGCGCCGTGGCCTCGCACATGGCCAAGTTGACCCATAATGACTCCTGGACAGTCCCCCCAAAAAACTCCCGACCGCTACCGAAACGGCTCGAAGACATTCCCGAGCCCAACCTGGCTCCATCATGCCTCTCAGATGGCCCCAGATGAGACCACGACCGCCCGCGGTGTCGCCGTCCGCTCGGACACCCCCGCGGAACTGCCCGAGACCCTCTGGCAGTGGCGGCGAACAGACACCAAACAAATATCACTCGCCTTTTCACCCCTTCGCAGCTTCTACTGCCCCCCGATTGGCATAAACAAGGGGTCGGCGGTGTGGCGTAAGCCTAAGAATCATAAATCCGCTTCAGTCCAGCAGATTCGTCACGCTTAACCAAGTAATCCAGCATTGTGGCGTCCCAGGGAAAGGTATCCCAGCAGGGTGTGGTTTCGCAACTGACCTAGTTCAGATCTATTGCAAGCAGCCCCTCCAGTCTTGGGTTGTGGCGCACCCTGGCATCCAGCTCAGCCTGTTCATTGATGACATTTTGTTGCAGGTTTTCCACACGTGCAAGATGCAGCTTGCGAGGAAGCTGCTTGACGCCTGCTTCCAGCTCCTAGGCGCGATCAAGAACGAGTTGCACTGCCAAGTGGCAGACACGAAGTCGGTCGTCCTCGCCTCTTCCAGAGACATCCAGGAAAACCTCGAGTCGGAGTTAGGCAAGTGCGCGGGCCCCCTCAAGAAGGCCTCGGTGGCCCCCAACCTCGGCATCGACTTCAGGCCAGGAGGAGCTAGGCTTAGAGGAATCTCAAAATCGACCCTGAGGGCCCGACACCACAAGCTCCAGGCCAGAACTAGACGACTGGCCAGCCTCAAGAGAGCCCAAGGAGACACCAGGAAATTGCACAACACAGGACTAGGCCAAGCGCATTTCTACGGGTCCGAGGTCGTCGGGGTCGATAACGTGGAGCTTCGCAGGTCGCAATCGCTGTATCTCAAGATCGCGGGCCCAAGTACCACGACCCGCTCTCCCAGCCCCTCGCTCTGCATCTTGGGAGACCCTTGCTGGAGGCCAGCAGTGGGCCCAGTGCTTCTTTGGAGTCAGCTCGTCTGGCGCGCAGCCACAGGTTCAGCCACCGCGGGCTTCAACCTGCCAAGTCTGAGGCAGATGGCCGACGCGGTGCTATCGAGGCCACCTACAGCTTGGAGCAGCTGTCGTGGCCCGATGGGAGCAGCATATCTCAGCCTCAAGCGGACCCAGTGGACCTTCGTCTCCTCCTTCGTCGTTCAGGACCCCGAAGGCAAGCAGCACATCCTCACCAGTACCTCACCCAGCCTCCTTCAGGAAGCCCTCAAACGCTCGTGGGACAACAAACTATCTCGTGAAGCTGCAAAGAAGATGGGCCTCGACGGGGCCAAGCTAGATTGTCAGATCGCTCAGGCATGCTTGAAATCAGCAAATTTATCAGCAATGGAACGCAGCACGTTGTTGGCCTACCTATGCTATGCTATCTGGACCAGGAGTGGATTAAAAGCAGCTGGATACGACGAGCATACAGGATAATGCCTGTGTGGTGCAGCATCGGGCGACCTACCCCACCGTCTCCTGAGTTGCCCCCTGGCTGAGGCCCGCAGGCAAGAAAGTTCCACAGCAGGAGAAATAGCCAATATCACCAGCCCAGGAAGTTTTCCGCTGGCCGCGGGTTTTCAGCTTGAACCAGAATTCGACATAGGGGCCCCAGACGGGCTCGGCCTTGGATCCATGAAGTTCTGGTCCTCGGACCCCCAGGCTACCCCAGCCTCTGCCCTAGTGGGCAAGGTTTCATCGGACGGTTCGGCCCTGAAACCAGGGAGCAAAGTTTTTGAAACGGCAGGCTGGGCAGTGGTAAAGACCAATGCCGAAGGCGAAGTGATCGCCGCTCTGACTGGCCAAGTTGGCCGACTCCTCCCCCAATCCTCTCCTGCTGCTGAGCACTGTGCCGTGCTTGCCGCCCTCACCTCCTCCCCCAGCATCACAGAGATTCAGTTGATTATCAGGGCATAATCGACCTATATGCCACTGGGCTCTCGCGACGCAATAGATACGCAGGAATCGGGCTGCTTGCGCGAGGAGCCATCGGTTGGCATGAGAACCTCAGATTTTCCAAGGTCAAGGCGCATCAAAGTTTAGATGCCCACCCTGTCGGCTCGACAGAATGGGCCGACACCCTGGGCAACCACGGGGCCGATCGTTTTGCGGGGATCGCGTCTCGGGATTTCAACAGGCCCTCGGAGGCCGAGACAAGGGAACACGAGTCCCAGTGCAAGTTGCTCAGTAAATATTTGAGATATGTCGCCAGGGCCCTACAGGAGTGGCCGCCGATAGGACCCAGCGTGACCAAGAAGGCTTACAAGAAGCCAGTCAAGTCTCTCTCCCCTCCTGTAGGTGCGGCTTCCAGCCAAGAGATCTGGAAGCAACTCCATCCTCCGCCCCCTCCGCCTCCTCCAGCAGCCCCCCGCCCCGTTCAGCCTCGACGAGAGCCGCGGGGGCACAGGTGGGAGGCTTCAGGGAAGCGTTTCTTGTGTATCGACTGCCGCAGCAGGGCAGGAACCAAGACACCAGGCACATGTCCTGGGTACTCTCAGGCGCTTGCGGAGCTGTGCAACAATCCGCAGGAGCATTCGCTGTTCATTTGCGAGCAGCATAGAGGAGGGTCGTTTATTGTCGTCTGTCGGAGGTGTGGGAAGTTTGCAGAATCATATGTGCGGTCCCTCAGTTCAGCGTGTGCAGGACATTTTGCCAGACCAGGTGACCGCACACAATGAAACCTCCTGCTTGAAGGCAGGAATCCGAGAGGTTCCAAGAATTCGCCCATCGAGTACGAGCGGCCCATGCCGCTCCACCAGTACCTCCTGCGCCAAGCCCAAGAGATGGCCGAGCAGGAGGAGGCTGCTGCCGCCCCTTCCCCAGGCCAACCGAGCGGGGGGGAGAACGAGGAGCAGCAGCAGCAGCAGATCTGCTAACAGTCGAACCTTTCCCCCATCCGTGCGACGGTCCTCCTCCTCCTCCTCCTCCTCATCCTCCTCCTCCTCCTCCTCCGCCACCTCCTACACCTCCTCCTCCTCCTCCGCCTCCGCCTCCGCCTCCTCCTCCTCCTGCTCCTTCTCCTCCTCCGCCTCCTCCTTCCGCCTCCTCCTCCTCCTTCTCCGCCTTCGCCTCCGCCTCCTCCTCCTCCTCCTCCTCCTCCTCCCTCCTCCTCCTCCTCCTCCTCCTCCTCATCCTCATCCTCCTCCTCCTCCTCCGCCTCCGCCTCCGCCCGCCTCCGCCTCCGCCTCCGCCTCCGCCTCCGCCTCCTCCTCCGCCTCCTCCTCCTCCTCCTCCCCCCTCCTCCTCCTCCTCCTCCTCCTCCTCCTCCTCCTCCTCCTCCTCCTCCTCCTCCTCCTCCTCCTCCTCCTCCTCATAGAGCCGGATTGGCACAAATCAAACTCAGGATTGAGCTGGAATTACCCGGATGCAGCCGGCTTGGCCAGTCTCCCCCGACCAAGGATATACACCAGCGCCGATGCCGGACGCTTAGCCTCCCAGGGCTGGCACAAGAAGGCACAAAAGGGGGAGGGCCGGCTCAAGTCACGAGCGGCGAACATATTCGGCTATACGCAAGAGTGACCCTGGGTAAGAGTGACCTTTGGTGCGCGACTTTTGGGGGGCTGCGGGGGGACCAAACCTGGGCGCGCAAGCAGCTGCTGGGGACCCATCTGTGCCCGCACCGAAGATCACTCAGGTGAAAGGTCACTCTTACGTCTAGTCGACATGTTCATATATCCGCACCCTCGCGGCCAAAATTCCGGGCCGCGATCCCAAGGATCCGCGGTCTCACGGATGCGTTCCGCGCGGGACATCCTCGACAAATCGCCCAGGCGTCCGGCCCGCGAGGCCGTGGATGTGGACACGCTGCCCGACCAAAACGGGGGGGGCGGGCCAAGCTGGAATCGGCGCTACATGGCGATAGGCCCTCGAATACCAAACGGTACGTTCCTGGGCGGGGTGGGCAATCGTGCCCCCATCGGCGACGACTGGGCGATCGGGGTCGTTGTCCCTAATTCATGCTGCTCGAAAACCTCTGGCGTCGCGTGGCCGCTTCCATGCCGGCAACTGTCCCCAGATGTCTGCCTCCGAAGGCCCATGTTTTGAGGCCCAGGATCGTCAACAAAACTACGGCTGGCGACTTGAGCCCGTCTGAAACATGTAATTCACATGCTGCTGGTTACAATCCAAGCAGTGGGAGAAAACTAACATTGGAAAGTGACAAGCAACAGACCGTAAGATTCGGGCATCCAGAAAACTCAGAACGAACGACGAATGCTCACCCAAAAAACTGCAACAACAACTGTCCAAGCTGGGCAAACCACGGATCCGTGCACAGCTTGTGCAGCTTTATGGAGCTCATTGCGGGCACGTTCCAAATGCTGCACAATCACACCTGCAAGTGAGATGCACCCCTTCGCACGTAGGATGCGCCTCCTTGATATTTTTCTGAATATCAGCACTCATGCCGCGATCCGCCAGGCCTGCTCCAAAGACGTAGTAGACAGGACAATTGGTGGCCCCATTGTGCCTCATCAAGATGCCAGACGAAAGCTATCAGCACTGCCATGGCGCAGTCTCCGTGGTTCAGAGGTCGGACAAGCCAGTCCAGGCTGTTCGAATCCGAGGCCGTCCCAAGCCAAGCGAGCATACGATAGGCTGGCCCGACAGGAGAACCGCGTGCCTCTTCGGAGCGGTGGCAACCCTGCAGCGCCGAGTAACAATCGAACAAACACGTTTAAAAATGAGAGCGCTGCTGGAAGTAGCAGCAGCCTGTGGCGCTGAGACTGCCACGAGGGCAACCACCACATAACGACGAATGCAGTGATGAACGTATCCTGCAAATCGACTTGCACAGGAAGCACGTGGCCCCTTGGTTCATACCCAGCGACACGAACCCCCAAAGTACCCAGTACCCCCTCCCTCCAACTCGCACAGGAGGTCCACGCAAGAAGAGGTTGCGAACGACGCCGACCACGAAATAGGGAGCACCTTGACATCCCAGATTGTTGCGATTGGGATGCGCCCCCGCTAGAACTGACGTGATGTCACGGCGGGGGTGCGAACAAGAAAGTTGGCGGACGAAAACGCCAGGCCGAAGCGGGTCGGGACTTTGCCCACGACCCGTGCCTGTAGTCCCCCCTCCCCCCTGCAGAACCTGCTCCTCAGGGACCATACTTTTGAAGGGGCCCTGGGACACTCAAACAATAGATCGACACAGGTAACAGCATTCACCACTTTGTACCACACTTTCTCGGCTCTCTCGTCTCCCCCCCCACCTCCCAGGGCTTCCCATACCTTCGGAGGAATCGACGATTCCTGGTGTCTGCGCGTGTCTGCCGCGCCCTGTCTCCCCCATGAAGGCTGCTCGCGCCCCGTTTGGCTCTTGACCGGAAGGGGCCCGCTCCCGACCCGCAGACCAAAAAGTGCCTGCGTGTGCTTTTTAAAACGACGCGAAGATCGGGACAAAATCTATGAGAATCGGCGGGTTTGGAGGATGTATTGGGCGCCGCGGCCGCTCCAGAGCGTTCCGGAACGCTCTGAGAGCGCCCCGGAACGCTCTGGATCGATTTATCCCGATCCTAGCCCTGTTTTACTTCTGCCCCCCCCGAGCTTCCTCCCCAACGACTGTGACCTCTCCACGACGGACACCGCACCGGCCTCTGCGAGCCGGCCCCTGCCGGGCACCGCTGGGTGCGGGAGCCGACGCGCGCGCGCGGCCGGGCGGCGCTCGCGGCCGGGCGCGAGCGCGCACACCGAGCTCGCGCGCGGGCGGGCAGCTCCAGGGGACGCGGGCAGCTCCACACCCCGCGCACGGGCACGAGCCGCCTCCACCTCCTCCCGCCGTCTGGGGGAACAAGGAGGGGACACAGACATCAAAACTCGGAGGCCCGCGCGGATTTCTCGGATCGGCGCTGGGGCCCCCCGGCGGCGCCTCCGGTGCCGCCCCTGGCGCGCTCCGCGCGCCAGGGAGGGGGGTCCAGCGCCGATCCGAGAAATCCGCGCGGACCTCCGAGTTTTACGTTTATGTCACTTTTTGTTCCCCTAACATCTCCACCACACCTCCCCCTCCGCGCCTCCTCCTACGATCCGTCCGCTCCCACCTCGTGTGGCGAGCGAGTCCGAGCAACCGCTTGCGACCGGGCCCGGCAAGACCGAGGCGGCCAGGCAAGGCGAATGATCCCCGAAGGGGCTCGAACGGGAGCTCCGGGAAGGCTGGCAACTCGCAGCGCGGTCGCCCGAAAAGCCTCACACTGGGTGCCGTGCACCAGTGCATGCAAGCTTTCGACAGGCGTCGTGGCCAGCGCCGTGCGCCATGGCTCGATCGTAGAGAACGCGGGCTGTCGACCACTGTCACGGAAGGCGCATTGACAAAATGGAAGGGAAAAACAAGTCACTGTGGCACACCCTGCAGCCCGTTTTACTCGGGTGACACGAAGAGCTGGTCCAGAATGGTACTGCTGATGGCCACGCAGGATCTGTCATTGGTTGTGCACGAATGTATTAGGGAGGAGAGGGGCAGGAGCAGGAAGGCGAGGAGGAGCTGCAACAGTGACCTGCAAGCCAAACCAACCACCCTCGGGCTGATACGCGATCACATGTCGCGCTTGCGCAGTCGAAGAGGGAGAGAAAACGAGCGCGAGAGAGAGAGAGAGCGAGAGAGAAAGACGGCGAGAGAGAGAGAGAGAACGGTACACGTGGCACTGACGGCCACGCCGGAGCTCCGGTGCAGGGCACGTCTGGCTGCCGAGCCCCGTGCGTGGGCGGGCAACTGTCCTGCCCGCAGAGATCTCACAGATTATTACGGCTCTTCTGCTGTCTGGCCACCGGAGAGGGAGAAGGATCTCAAGGGTTATGTTGCTTCCATCGTACTTCAGGACCAAGTCCCAGAAATAATTGCGAGCACCCAGAAAAGTATCGAACGAGCGCCGAACGAGTAACGCCTCCTGGGGCCGGACACGTGACAACCTCGAGGTTGTTCGGTGCTTTCCTGGTGCTCGGCACTCTTTCTGGCGATCGAGGCTGAAAGTAGCTTGGAACGTCATTACTCGAGGGGAGAAGGACCTCTTAGCAGAAGCGCGTCCACTTCGCCGCGCGGGCGTCCGCTGCACCCGGTGCGGCTCCGCCGCCCGCCGGAGCCGCACCAGCCAGCCCGTCGGAGGTCGGCTTCCAGCAGCCGGCGGCGCCGCCGCCGCGCGGAGGCCCTCCGGCGGGCCTGCAAAGGCAGCGGTCGAAGAAGACGACATCGTCGCCGGCCACGAGCCACAGCTGACGATCGAAAAACACGCACCCATACCCATGGGGGGGACGGAGGAGGCTATGGGTGCGTGTTGTCGGATGGGGGTCCCCGCTCGAACGGGAGCTTCCCCAGGGTCCGACAACTCGCACCCATACCCATAGCCAGTTCCCCTCCCTTCGACCCTCCTATGGGTATGAGTGTGAGTTGTTCCCTCGTCAACAGCGTACACGCCATGTGCAGGTGTGACGCTGTGTTGCTCGCAGCAGACGGGGCTAGGGGCAACGAGGTGCATCGCGCCGCGACTGCAAACATTTGGGGCTGCCGGCCCCAGAGGAGGTTCAATGCCGCGCCATGCGCGCCGTGGCCGCGCGCCGTGTTCCTGTGAAGGTCGGCGCGTTGGCCACGCGCAGGGACATGTCACCCCACACGGAGGTTGGGAAGGGCGAGGGGACGAGAGGGGAGTGCAGCTGAGCGGCTAAACAATTAACTGGTGAACTGGTGCCCCTTGTGAGCACCTGCAGCTTCTGGTCCTGAAGCAACAAGCCACGATGGCGGCGCCTGGAAGGACCACATCCGGCGGGCGAGGTCTCGCGGAAGCACGTGCGGACGTACCACAGAAACGTGCGGGGAACAGTGGAAGGGAAAGGAGGAGGAGGCGGAGGAAGGGGCGGAGGATGAGCAGCAAGACCATACCGCACCGCCGCGGATGCCAACGCGGAGCGCGTGCACAGCATGCTGCGCTGTCGGATCCCCGCGAAGGCCCTGGCCGCCTACTCCTGCCTCCCCGCCGCGCACCTCGTGCAGTCGGTGCCGCAGAAGCCGCTCGCGCATTCCCCAACGAAGGCGCCGTCGCCCCCGAGGAGCCGCTGGCGATTGGCGCGACGGCGGGCGGCCACCAACTTGCGGCGCTGCTCCTCCTTGACCAGCTCAGGCTTGACCGGCGATTGGGGGTCGACGCCTTCCCCCCCGAGCCCAGTTCTCCCCGGGCGTTGCCCCTGATCCTCGCGGTGCTCTCGGCGCTGGCTGCCGAGAGAGCACGCGGTGCTCGCCGCCGAACTCGCGTTGCTGCTCTTCCTCCCCTCGGCGCCGGGGTCGCGCGAACTCGGCGGGCCCTGCATCCGCGCGACCCCCGCGCCGATCGCGGGCAGCTCGTCCCGCGCAGTGTGCCCGCAGGGCTCGGACGCCAGGGCCGCCAAGGCCCTGCCGCCGAGCGGCGGCACGGTCTGCAGGGCCTCCTGCGCCTCTGCGACCTTGCTCTGCTCCCCGGCGCGTGTCCAGCCAGGGGCCATGACCTCCGACGCCGACACCACGCTCTGCTCTGATGCGAGCCCCCCGGCCTGAACACACGACCGGCCTTGAGCCAAAACGGCTACAGACGATGCGCCTCCTTGAGATGAAACCCGTTCGCCCACAGCGAAATGCCACACGCATTCGCAGCTTCGTCGCAACGTCGGGCAAAAACACAATATGTTGGCGAATTAAACCACGGCATCGAAAATCTCCGCAAAATCGGGCATGTTTGGAAGAGCGAATAGCCCCCAAAATAAGACTTGCGTCGTTGTCCAATGCCGGGCCAGTTGGGGCTCGACCTCAAGGAGGAGTGGGAAGGCAGACGAGGGAGAGGACAAGGAGGAGGAGGAGGAGCTCTTAGCAATACCCGTATCATTGTATGCTTGCTGCTTCCTCAAGCTCGGGGTGAGACATGTTCCGCCTCGCCCCTCTTGGTGGCGACTTGGGGCTCTGAGTTCGACAGGCACCAGGCAAGCCAGTCAGGGAGAGGAAGGAAGCAAGTTGGACATGCAATGCCCGACTAGAGAGGGGCGGCCCACAGTGAGCAGCGGACGAGACCTACACACAACGATCCCCCCTCCCACTCTTTCACGGCTGGAACCAGAGATGGCGCACCCCCCAGCCGGCTCCACCCCTCGTCGCCCCCCTTCTCGAGAGGGCGGCAGACCCTTGGGATTGCGACGCGGGTGGAGCTCTGGCTGTTCGGCGGCGGCGGCGAGCGGCAGCGGCGGCAGCGGCGCCGAACACGACGCGACTTCGGCGGTGGCGGCGACGACGGCAGCGGCGCATCCGTGCCTTGGCCTCTCGGAAGGGGGGGTCTCGGAGGGAGTGGAGGAGGAGCAGGCCATGACGACGGGGGTGGGGGAACGAGGGAGAGAGGGAGAGGGGGAATGGAACTTCCCCTCCCCTTCCGCTCCTTTCCATCGGGGAAGGGAAGGGGGGGGAGAAAGGAACACGATAACGAGACGGAGAAGGAGGAAGCATGAAGACGAGGAAAGACGAGGAGACGACGACGTGACGAGGCGGACGAGGACGAGGAGCAGGAGGAGCAGGAGAAAGAGGAGGAGGAGGAGGGGGAGGAGGAGGAGGAGGAGGAGGAGGAGGAGGAGGATGAGAAGGGACGGAAGAGAGAAGGAGGAGGAGGAGGAGAAGCAGCACGGGGGGGGGGCGGGAGCGCGGAGGAGAGATGCTGGTGGCAGAGGCATGGCAGCTACGCACAAGCAGGAGCAGGCAGAGAGAGAGAGAGAGGGAGGGATGTGGACCGTCCAAAATCCTGCATG
>CAUYUJ010008324.1:300090-344737 GCA_963575745.1 Prorocentrum cordatum
TGATGGCAGCTAGCTACCATGGGAAAGGATTTTGCCGGTGTCTTAAATGCTGTGCCGTGAAGCGAGGGTTCCAGAGCAGATTACCCGCAGGTGCACCCACAGCAAGACCATGATAGTTCCAAGATGTGATCTGATTTCAAGCGGCTCATGCCTCTATGTTGTTTGCTCGGGGACGATAAGCTGTCTGAGGGATGCACACATCTAAGTATGACACCTCGGTCGTAGCTGTATTGAAGATCGGACCACCAATTAACACAGGCGTGGCGATCAGGTGGCAGATGCAGTTGCGAAGCAAGCGGCGCAAGAGCTGCGAGCTCCGCAAACAGTCAGACAACGTCGGCTAGGCCGTCGTGAGCGTACTCGCATCATGTGCGCACTCTGCCTCCCAAGAGCCCGAACCAGCCGAGGATGTTACATCAAGACGCCCTGCTTGATCGGATACAGGACATACCCCTGCCCCCCAAGCGCTGAGGTGGAGGTGGGGCCGACTCGTCCGGGTGCCGCTGATGCTACGGCCGCTCCCCTGTCCTCCGTGTTCGGAGGTTGACAACCGAAGGGTGGAACCTACCGTGAGGTCTGTAGGTAAGGACAGCGAGGAGAAGAGATGGCGATATTTCCTCCCCTCGCCCGCTGAGGGTCGGGCGCAGATGTATCCCACACCTGAGCCGAGAGGAATGGCAGGAAATGGTGGACAGAAGGAGGAGAAGATCTTCCTCTTCCTCCTCCTCCTCCTCCTCCTCCTCCTCCTCCTCCTCCTCCTCCTCCTCCTCCTCCTCCCTCCTCCTCCTCCTCCTCCTCCTCCTCCTCCTCCTCCTCCTCCTCCTCCTCCTCCTCCTCCTCCTCCTCCTCCTCCTCCTCCTCCTCCCCGCCACCTCTTCCTCCGAGACAGCTCCCTCCCCGTCGCACACCCAACACGTGTGCTAACAGGGCTGGCCCGGCGTGTCGCCCGAGACTGCCTCTCCGCTCACGACCCTGGACCTTGAAACGTTCCTCCTCCTCCTCCTCCTCCTCCCTCCTCCTCCTCCTCCCCCTCCTCCTCCTCCTCTCCTCCTCCTCCTCCCTCCTCCTCCTCCTCCTCCTCCTCCTCCTCCTCCTCCTCCTCCTCCTCCTCCTCCTCCTCCTCCTCCTCCTCCTCCTCCTCCTTGCAAGAATTTCGCTGATGGAAAAGGGTGTCATTTGAGAATGTCGGCTTCGCCCTGGCGCTGGCGCAGGTTCATGGTAAAAGTTTGCAGCAGCCTCACGGATGAAAAGGGGAGTTCAAGTGGTGGCTATCGCATCCGCGCCGTGCACGTTTGTTTTCAACATTCTGCAACAGCTTCACGAATAGAGGGTAGGTGTTTTCAATACGTGGCTCCCCTCCCGCCTTAGTACCGCACATTTTCGACTTAAAAACTATGCAGCAGTTTCGAGATAGGGGGTGGGGTCATTTTCAAAATGTGGCCTTCGACATCGTGCCTCGCACACCCGCCTTAAAGTTAGCAGCAACATCATGGATGGACGGCGGCTCCTTTTTGAAAACGGTGCTCTCGCCTGAGCTCCGCGCACGCTCGTCTCTTCAAAGCTGCAATAAAAACTTTGCGGATGGAGGGGGTCGTATCCGACATTTGGCTCTCACCCTAGTGCTGCCAACATTCCTCCTACATGATCGAGCCACTCAGGTCATGACAATGATAAGATCTGGGATTTAGAAAAAACGGGATTTAGAAACTCCGTGTTTGAATTTAGTAATCGGCTTCTGCGTGTATTAAATGATGTGTTGTCTTGCTTTTTAATCGGCAGGCGCAATTCTACAATTCCGTGGCTCGCAGCAGTAATTCGTCGCTGTCTCAATAATTTGCTTTAAGAAGGCGCGTTCATTCGTTATCGTGCCCTATGTGAGCCGGTAACTAAAATTCGCAGCGGTTTCACTGACGGAAGGAGGAGTGCTTATGAGTGTGTTCGAAATCTGACTCTCGCTTGAGCGGCGCGCGCACTCGTCTGAAACAGCTGCAACAGCTTCACGTATGGACGGGGCCGTTCTCAAGATATGGCTCTCGCCCGAGCGCCGCGCACCTTCGTGTTAGAAGCGTGCAGCAAGTTCAGTGTCGGATGGGAGGGGGCCCAAACGTGCTCTCACGTCAGCGCCGAAGCTCCTCTACGCCCGAGGCCTCCCCCCGCGTTCCCGCCTCCGCGGCCGCCCTCCTCCTTCCCACTCGTCGCGTGTGCCTCGGCGGGCGTCGGAGCGCTTCCCCCCCTCGTCTCCCTCCCTTCCTCTTGCACGCCGGACTGTTCGCCTCTCGGTTGCCCCGACTAGCCTCACGCTGGTGCGGACTGCCTCTGCCTCGCCACCGACGAACACAGTGCCTCGGCGGTGTCCGCCGGCGGACCGGCCGCGTTGCCGTCCGCCTTCGCCACTGGCCACAATTGTGGTCGGCGGCTGGACTTCCCAGAAGGCAGCCCATGACCAAGGGTTGGCTGGGAGCCGAATGACGGAGGCTGGAAGAGAGAGGGACGGCCGGATCCTGCCCCCTCCTGATTTGGTTTGCTCTGACATCTTGACTGGTGCAGAGTGTCTGCACCCTTCCTTTCGCGGCAACGGCTTGCTTCAATCAATCAATCAATCGATCAGTGGCGCCGTGTCAACATGACATTTCTGCTGAAGCAGTACCGCTTGCTGGAGGCACGTGTCCGCTATGGCACAAAGCAAGGACAATTCAGACTCGGATGTCCCAGCGTTCGGCTGTAGGGAAAACTGCCAGCTCTAGGTCAGGGCTGGCTTGCTTGCACCGTCGATCGCTATGTTTCTGTGTCCTCCCTCCCCTTCCCGCTCCTCCTCCCCACTCCTCTTCCACTCCTCCTCATCCCTTCCTACCACTCCTGCCCCTCCTCCCCGCCCTCCCTCACGACAACGAGAACAACGGAAGCAGCGACGACGACGACGACGACGACGGCGACGGCGACGGCGACCACGACGACGACCACGACGGCGATGGCGACCACGACGATCACCACGATGGCAACGACGACGATGACGACGATGACGACGACGGACCCCGTAATTCTCGACTCCTTCCCCAGGGGTATTACTCATCCTCCAGGCCCTTCTTTGATGACCCCTGGCACCCGGACACGGCCCCCCGAGAACCGAAAGCAAGGAACAGACGCCACCCATCCGACCTCGGGGAAGGTTACGGGTCGGGTTCGGGGGCCTCGGCTTGGCTTTCAGGGGGGCGTCAGGAAACTGACGAGACCCAGTCTGAAGTTTGACGCGAGATTGTGTGCTGCAAACATCACACGAAAACGGGGCCGTCAAAGTCCAGGAAGGCCCGTCGAAAGACGCCAACAGACCCGAGTTCGAGCGAACTCGAGTGTTACGTTTCCCCGACGTCCGATCGATCCCCGAAGCATCGTCGATCGACCGATCGATCGACGACCGACCGATCGATTTGAATAGGGACTGACCGTCCCGACATCCTTGTAGGACTACCACGAACAAGCGAATGTTCCGATGACAAGAATCATGTCTTTGGAACGTATGCGGCTCATGGACTAAAACAAGACTGCCCCGGCAATACATGTTATGATAACCTATTTCGCGCAGCCCACAAACAGGTTCGGTGGCAACTCGTGGGAGCCTCCCTTACCATGTTGTCGGCTCTTGCGAATCGACGCTAGTCGACGCTAAATCGATGCTAATCGACGCTGAATCGGCGCTAATCGACGCTAGACGACGATACATCGGCGCTATAGCATCGACTCCCAGACGCTAATCGACGCTAGGCGACGCTAGAGCCAGAATTAAAAGGATACACCAGGCTCCCATGATTTGCTACCGAAATAACATCTTTCGCGCAAGCCACGAAGAGGTTCCTGCAACATTCCCTTGGTGGCCCCCTTAGGCAAATCAGGACGCTTCGCCACTGCTTTCGGGGAGCTTTCTTCGTCGCGGCACGGCAGAGACTATCCGCACGGACGTTCGAGCTGTCGGGGGCGGTCGACTAACTAATGGTCCGGCAGCCCAGGGGGGGGCGTGCAAGGAGGAAGTAAGGAGCCGCACTCTATACACCGACGCTTTGTCCTGCCCCGCACTGAAATTCGCACAGAAAAGCGGATCGTGGTGTGTGTATACATGTTGCGATGTTTCCCCAGGAAGACGGTGAAACAAATAGACACCACCACCCCGACGTCGTCCCCGACCCTCAGGAAGTCCTGGGATTTAAAACAGCCCGCCAATGGTCATGTATATGTTCCAGCTTCCGAAGAAAAGCAGCCGTGGAGGACAGGAGGGAGGGCTGGTGCACTCACGGCTGAAAGAACTTCAAGATATGAGCGATCCAGGGCGGCCAGCCGGCTTGTTTCACCCGATTCACATTGCCCGCCAGCCTCCTCCCACTGCAGGATGAGGATGAGGATGATCGCGATGAAGAGGCAAACGAACGCAACCGCGAAACCCACCCAATAACAAAAAGCATGCCCCGATTGCCACACACACACAACAGCTGCGGAAGGCTAAGCAGCACGCTGCCACAACGTGAGCGAAGCAGCCAACTCCTCAACGGGATCGCCAGTGGAAATACAGAGCCGCCCAGCAGGAGCCCCAAGGTGCATCAGCAGAACAACTGCGCCCGTGCCGAAGCGCAGCACCCACAAGGGGCATCCGATGCGCAGGCGGGGTCGACCCCAAGAGGTCGGAACCCATTCCCAAGGACATGTTTTTCGTACTGATTCGTTTTTGACAGTCCCGCGGCCCTGTAAGGGCCCCCACAGGCCGAACGTAGCGGAAAACCGCAAGACATTATGTTTTCATGACCCGAGGGGTCCGGGTCTTAATTGAGCAGGGGCCGATCGTCCCGGCATTCCTATAAGCCTACCTCGACATGTTCTTCGAACCAAAAGGCTGCTCTAATCCCACCAGCCCTTTGGGCGTGAGTGGTTTAGCGAGCTCTCTCTGTTCTCAACCCCCCTTCTTCCCCTTCGGGGAGGGGTTTACCCCTCCCCCTACCCCCTCCCCCTGGGCCTGGAGAGGGCGCCCCGCGGGTCGTTGGAGGACTCTTTTTCGAGTCCTGGGAGGGCTAAAACGACGACCCTCACGAGGATTCTGGCCCCGACGGGGGGACCGAGTTTAGCCCCTCTGCTCTTCTTCGAAGCCAAAATCATTGATTTTACTACGGTTTTGGCCCCATTTTCGCCTCCTGAGGGGGCCGCGCTTCTCTTCCTCCATAGCAAAATCGTTGATTCTACGAAGGTTTTAGCCTCATTTTGTCCTTTTCAGGGGGCAGCGCTCCGTAGCGCTGCAGAGGAGGTCGCAAGAGGCCCCAAGATGGCCCCAAGAGGTCCCCAGGAGCCTCCCAAGAGGCCTCCAAGAGGCCCCCAAGAGTCCCCCAAGAGGCCCCAAGAGGCCCCCAAGAGGCCCCCAAGAGGCCCCCAGGAGGCCCCCAGAGGCCCCACGAGGCTCCCAAGAGGCCCCCAAGAGGCCCCCAAGAGGCCCCCAAGAGGCCCCAAAAGGCTCCAAGAGGCCCCCAAGAGGCCCCACGAGGAGATGCCCCCAACATGTCTGCAAGAGGCCCTAAGAGGCGCCGAACACGCCCTCACAGGCCTCCGACCCAAAGACATCTACTTCTACTTCTACTCCTACGCCTGCTACTACTACTACTACTACTACTACTACTACTACTACTACTACTACTACTACTACTACTACTACTACTACTACTACTACTACTACTACTACTACTACTACTACTACTACTACTACTACTACTACTACTACTACTACTACTACTACTACTACTACTACTACTACTACTACTACTACTACTACTACTACTACTACTACTACTACTACTACTACTACTACTACTACTACTACTACTACTACTACTACTACTACTGCTACTACTGCTACTGCTACTCTACTGCTACTGCTACTGCTACTGCTACTGCTACTGCTACTGCTACTGCTACTGCTACTGCTGCTACTGCTACTGCTACTACTACTACTACTACTACTACTACTACTTACACTACTACTACTACTACTACTACTACTACTACTACTACTACCTACTACTTACTACCACTACCACTACTTTAACTAACTACTAATAGCTACTACTACTACTAACTACTAATACTACTACTACTACTACCACTACGACTACGACTAATACTTACTACTACTTTACATACTACCTACTACTACTAATTACACTACTACTACTACTACTACTACTACTACTACTTATAATACTACTACTACTACTACTACTACTACTACTACTACTACTACTACTACTACTACTACTACTACTACTACTACTACTACTACTACTACTACTACTACTACTACTACTACTACTACTACTACTACTACTACTACTACTACTTACTACTTACTACTACTACTACTACTACTACTACTACTACTACTACTACTACTACTACTACTACTACTACTACTACTACTACTACTACTACTACATACTACTACTACTACTACTACTACTACTACTACTACTACTACTACTACTACTACTACTACTACTACTACTACTACGACTACTACTACTACTACTACTACTACTACTACTACTACTACTACTACTACTACTACTACTACAACTACTACTACTATTACTACTACTAATACTACTACTACTACTACTACTACTACTACTACTACTACTACTACTACTACTACTACTACTACTAATACTACTTACTACTTACGATTCTACTACTACTATACTACCTACCTTACTACCTACTTACTGCTACCTACTCCTCCTACTCCTCCCTCCTCCTTGCTCCTCCTCCCTCCACCTCCTCCTCTCCTCCTCCTCCTCCTCCTCCTCCTCCTGCTCTCCCCAATTCCTCCCTCCTCCTTCCTCCTCTCCTCCGCATCCTCCTCCTCCTCTTCCTGCTTCTCCAATCCCACCAGCCCTTTGGGCGTGAGTGGTTTAGCGAGCTACCAGCCCTTTGGGCGTGTTTAGCGAGCTCTCTCTGTTCTCAACCCCCCTTCTTCCCCTTCGGGGAGGGGTTTACCCCTCCCCCTACCCCCTCCCCCTGGGCCTGGAGAGGGCGACCCGCGGGTCGTTGGAGGGGTCTTTTTTCGACTCCTGGGAGGGCTAACAAACGACGACTCTCACGAGGATTCTGGCCCCGACGGGGGGGGCCAGTTTGGCCCCTCTCCTCTTCTTTGAAGCCAGAATCATTCATGTTACTACGGTTGTGGCCCCATCTTGGCCTCCTGAAAGGGCAGCGCTCCTCTTCCTTCATAGCAAAATCATTGATTTTACGAAGGTTTTGGGCTCATGTTGTCCTTCTCAGGGGGCAGCGCTCACTTGCGCTTCTGAGGAGGTCGCAGGAGGCCCCAAAATGGCCCCCAGAGGCCCCCAGGAGCCTCCCAAGAGGCCCCCAAGAGGCCCCCAAGAGGCCCCAAGAGGCCCCCAAGAGGCCCCCAAGAGGCCCCCAAGAGGCCCCCAGAGGCCCCACGAGGCCCCCAAGAGGCCCCCAAGAGGCCCCCAAGAGGCCCCACGAGGAGCCCGAACGACTCACACCAGGACGAGGGGCCCGAACGACTCACACCACGAAGAGCCCGAACGACTCACACCACAAGGAGGGGCCCGAACGACTCACACCAGGACGAGGCGCCCGAACGACTCACACCACGAGGAGCCCGAACGACTCACACCACGACGCGGGCCCCGAACGACTCACACCACGAGGAGCCCGAACGAGTCACACCAGGAGGAGGGGCCCGAACGACTCACACCAGGATGAGGGGCCCGAACAACTCACACCACGAGAAGCCCGAACGACTCACACCAGGACGAAGAGCCCGAACGACTCACACCACGAAGAGCCCGAACGACTCACACCAGGAAGAAGGGCCCGAACGACTCACACCAGGACGAGAAACCCCAAACGACTCAAATCACGAGGAGCGCTTTCTCTCCCTCCTCCTCCGCCTCTTCCTTCTCCCGCTCCTTTCTCGCTCCCCTCACAAGGAGGATGTACAAGGAGGCGGGAGGAAGGAGGAACAGGGGAGATATGCGGGGCCAAGCGGACACACGCCTGAAAAACACGACTGTCGGCATGCTTCGCAAGAGTTGCTGCTGTGAGATGGGCTGGTGGGGATACGCGAAGCGTAAAGAATAACCAGAATAACCTTGGTCTTAGAACATGAACCCGATGAGATGAAACAACACGGCCTCAGACAAAAATGTTTCAGGAACATTTCGTGCCAACCGCAAAAAGTTCTTGGAACATTCTTTGGTAGTCCGATAAGCAAAACCGGACGCTTCGCCACTGCTTGACTCGAGGCTCTGGACCACCCTCGGGGACCCTCTTACCTGGGTCAATGCAAACACAGGTCAGTCAGGCCTTGCAGGATCCTGCAAGGTCCTGCAGGATCCTGCAGGACTCTGCACGCTACCCCGGGTCAGTGCAGCCCTACCCCTGCAGGATCCTGCAAGGTCCCGCGCTCTGACTGACCCCCGTTTCAATTGACCCCCGTCTCTGAGGAGGAGGAAGAGGAGAAGGAGGAGGAGGAGGACCAGGACCAGGACCAGGAGCAGGAGGAGGAGGAGGAGAAGGAGGAGAAGAAGCAGGAGGAGCAGGAGGAGCAGGAGGAGCAGGAGGAAAAGGAGGAGGAAAAGGAGGAGGAGGAGGAGGAGGAGGAGAAGCAGGAGCAGGAGCAGGAGCAGAAGGAGCAGGAGGCCCCGACCACCCCTCTGCCTGAGCGGCGCCGGCGCCCCGCTGCAGCGTGGCATGGGCCGTGCCGGCGCCGAGCTGCAGCGGCTGCAGCGCCCCGCCGCCCAGGCCGCCGAGCATGGCGCCGGCGGGGAGGAGGTCCTCTGGGCGGGGTGGCCGCGTCGTCGTGGTCGTCGTTGCTCTCCTTCTCCTCCTCCTCCTCGTCCTCCTCCTCCTCCTCCTCTTCCTCCTCCTCCTCCTGCTCCTGCTCCTGCTCCTCCTCCTCGTCGTCCTCCTCCTTCTCCTTCTCCTCCTCCTCCCTCCTCCTCCTCCTCCTCCTCCTGCTCCTCCTCCTCCTTCTTCTTATCATCCTCCTACCTCGTCGTTGTCCTCCTCCTCCTCCTCCTCCTCCTCCTCCTGCTCCTCTTGACGGCAGCGGACGAGTCTGTCCGGTCTGCCCAATGCCACCCCTGACCCGCTTGGCGGACTCCCCTTGGCGAGCATCGGCGTCCAACATTGTGCGTAATGAAGTTCCATCTCTCGGCGGCTAATCAATATTGTCTAGGTCTCCCCCCCTGAAGAGAAGCTGAAACCCTTACCTCTGCACTTTGACTTTACCGACGAACTATTGAGCGAATTTGTACGTATGAGAGAATCATCGCAAACGAAAGGGTGCAGCGGCCAACTCGCGTGCGAGGACATGCTGAAACAACACAACTTCTGCCAAAATGGCAACTGAGGGTGAGGGTGGGTGGAGACTGAAGAGGATCAAGAAGCAGGAAAAAGAGAAGGAGGAGGGGGAGGAGGAGCAGCAGGAGGAGCAGGAGGAGAAGGAGGAGCAGGAGGACGACGGGGACGGGGAGGCTTTGGAGGCGGCGGAAGAAGCGGTCCTGCAGCGTGCTGAAGGGGGCATCTTCTAAGTCGTCCACCGTCATCGTGCCCATGAGGTCGGGCCGCTTCAGCAGCACCGAGAGGGCATCCCCGACGGAGATGTCCGCGACCCCCGCGGCATCGTACGCCTCCGCCTGCCTCTGGCGCAGCACGTCGCTGGAGGGCGCCGCCTGCAGAAGAGGACGAAAACACGGGGGCATAAACACGGGCTTCCAAGAGGCCCACACGGTCCAGCGCCGATCCAAGAGCTCCGCGCGGAACCTCAGAGTCTCTGCCTAGGCAGCTTGCCCTCGCCAGACCCCCGACGTCATGATGTTGTTCATTACGCCGACCCCTGGAGGTCTCGACGCATTCCCCTGGACTGGTTTTTCATCCTGAGTCGTTTTTTGACGGTCCCGAGGGCCGGTAAGGGCAACAAAAACTCCCGTCATGTCTGTTTGCTTGCCCGAGAGGGTCTGGGTCCCCCTCGATCCTCTGCAAGGTCCAGCACCGCCGGCCTGGAGCTGCTGCACCGCTTGACTTGGCGCAGCACCGAGATCAGCTCGGCGGCCCTGGCCTTGTCCAGGCCCAGCAGGGTGCAGCCCTCCAGGAGGGTGGCGAGCGGTCTCAGGCAGCTCGGGTCGGAGACCACGGACAGCACCGCAGGCAGGTCGCCGCCGCAGTTCGACGAGAACAGGCCCATGCGGTCGTCGTCGGCGAAGGGTGCCTGCCGCAGAAGCTCCCCCATCAGGGTCTCGGCGATCTTCCCGACTCCCTGCGTGGCCACGAGCTGAAAATTCGATGGCCGCAGCCTGCAGGACAAAATGGCAAGGGCGGGACCGAGGGCGTAGGAGAACACCGCGGACTCGGTGTCGAGCCGGCGCAGCACCTTGCGAACCGCGTCCGCCAGCGCGTCAGACGTCTTCTCTATCATGCCGAGTCTCATGGTGTTGACCTCATCGACGACCGAGACCATGTGCTCCCCGAGCGGGAAGCGGTCGAAGAAGCGGCACATCTCCTCCATCGTCTCGATCAGCAGGGAAGCATCTCTTGCTTCGGCCAGGAGGTCGCCGACGGCGTTCCAGCGGGCCCGCACCGCGCCCATGGCGTCGCGCACGCCCGGCTCCAACACTCTGGCCGTGTAGATGCTGCGCGCCGCTGGGGTGGACAGGCACTCGGCGCGGCTGCGCGAGGCCTCGCAGAGGTCGGCGAGCAGCGCGGCCAGCCTCGCGGCCTCGGGCTCCTCGCCGTCCACCGGCCCGCTCAACCGGCGCAGGCGGAGCGCCTGCCGCTGCCACGCGCTGCCCCCCTCCGCCATGGCCGCGGAGAGCTTCTCCCTTACGGAGCCTGGGGAAAGCAAAAGGTGCCGGCACCGCTGCGCTCAGGTCGGGCATGTCCCCCTGCAGGCGGATTGCGGGCGAAGAATCCAACGTAGTCCCAAAGCACTCCAAAGAAATCAAAGAATAGTCAGAAAATCGTCCCAGACTATTTCTTGAACTATTCTTGAATATTCCTCCGGTAGAGGCACGTGCCCGACTTAACGCTACGCTCCCCAAGCCTCTCCCGGGGCGCGCTCTGAGCATGCTTCATCTCGAGGCGGATCCAGCGGTGGCGACGAGAGGGCCTCCCCAGGAGCCTGGGCAAAGGGGAAGACGAGGGCAGGGCACCGGGCAGCGGTATGGGCACCTTTGAGCCTGCTTTTCGGGCAAATTGACTTGCCAGGCGTTTGCCCCCCCCCCCCCCCCCCCCTCCCTCGCCCGCCCCTCTTCGGGTGAACACTGGCGTGCAGGTGCCTTTCCGACTGGCGTGGCTTCCGTGCACGTGCAGGTCGCTTGTGGTCTACTCCAGGCTCCAGCCCGCCCCACCGTCCACGCGAGCAAACTTGCCGAAGTCTCATATGTGTGTATATATATACACACAAAAAAAATAAAGAAACAAACAAACACTCACTCCTTCCCTCCTCTGGGAGCCCGCGTCCGCCGCCGCCCACGCGTCCAGGAAGCCGCCGGACGCCGCGCCCGCGCCCCCGCCGCCGCGCCCCGCCGGCGGCGCCGGCGGGGCCCCGCCGGGGGCGGGCGGCCCGCCGGGGACGCCCGGCGCGGCGGGCGCGTTCTTGGCCAGGTGGGAGAAGCCCGCCCGAAGCCCGCCGGCCAGCCGCGCGCCCAGCAGGCCCCCGTCCGCCTGTTGGGGCGCCCGACGTGGGCATGCAGTCCACCCGCAGAGGAAGGTCGTGGAGGGCACCGCCGCCCCGCGGGGCGCTTCCTGGGGAAGTGGCCTGGGATGTGGCCCCAGGATGGCCCCAGAATAGGTCTGAGGAGTGGGACGAAGTGGGAAAACCATACGTAGCCTCTGACATATGCACTCGCGGCGGGTGGATACACCACATGGGGGAAGGATGCACGTGGCCTGTTGGGGCGCTGTGACATGGGCACAGTCAACCCACGTCATAAGCACACGATGAGGAACCAGAGATCCCAGGGCATCATTTCTTCCATCCAGCGGTTTTTCGTGGATGTCGGCCTCCGGGGCCCGTTATCGGGCCCAGGAACCATCGAAAATTGATCCGCGACGAAAAACCACACCTGTGGAAGGGGTCGGGACCTCTGGGGCCGCGGATTGAAAAAACAGATCGGCGGATGTCTAGGTGGGTACAGTGGACCGTATCATAAGGGCGCACGATAAGGATGCAGGGGCCTTGGAAGGCCATGTCGACACTTTGCGGGCGGGGCGCGGCCAGCGAGAGCGGCCAAGGATGGGCCGAATTGGAAGCATGCAAGGGTAGCGTTGGAAAGTCGCTCATCCTTACTATGCTGGTTTGCTTTACGACCAGATTGGCACAGTGCCAAACAGCAAAATGTTGTCCAAAACACCGAAAGCGGCCGCTGTTGGACAAGCGTCCCCCAGTCTCTAATGAACAACGTCCGTGGCGACGCCGACAGCGAACCCTGTTCGGAATGAACAAGAACTGCTGCTGGACTTTGTGATCGTTTTCTCATGTGGCGTTTCGATATTGGGCGGAAGGGGGGGAGGGAGTGGTCTGGCTCCCCTCTGCTTGCTGCGACTGTTTGCAACCGCGTGTCCTATGGAGGGAGACTCCACCTGCTTGAAACAGGCACATAAAACAGCCAAGATCTACTCCATATGGCCCGCGCCGAACGGCAAAACAACAAATAAGAAACCAACAACCTGTTGGACTTTGTACCAACTGTTTCCGTACCCATTTCGGTAGCCCTGAGCCTGCGCGGTGCCCTCTGCGAGGGCGCCGTCGCCCGCAGGGTCCTCCGCCTGGGGAGAAAATCCAGGAGGCACCGAGATGCTGCTCCTCCTCCGCCTCCTCCTCCTCCTCCTCCTCCTCCTCCTCCTCCTCCTCCTCCTCCTTCCTCCCCCTCCTCCTCCCCCTCCTCCCCCCCTCCCCCTCCTCCCCCTCCTCCTCCATCTCCTCCTCCTCCTCCTCCTCCTCCTCCTCCTCCTCCTCCTCCTCCTCCTCCTCCTCCGCCTCTTCCTCCTCCTCCTCCTCCTCCTCCTCCTCCTCCTCCTCCTCCTCCCTCCTCCTCCTCTTCCTCCTCCTCCTCCTCCTCCTCCTCCTCCTCCTCCTCCTCCTCCTCCTCCTCCTCCTCCTCCTCCCCTCCCTCCCTCCTCCTCCTCCTCCTCCTCCTCCTCCTCCTCCTCCTCCTCCTCCCTCCTCCTCCTCCTCCTCCCCTCCTCTCCTCCTCCTCCTCCTCCTCCTCCTCCTCCTCCGCCTCTTCCTCCTCCTCCTCCTCCTCCGCCTCCGCCTCCGCCTCCGCCTCCGCATCCGCCTCCTCCGCCTCCTCCTCCTCCTCCTCCTCCTCCTCCTCCTCCTCCTCCTCCTCCTCCTCCTCCTCCTCCTCCTCCTCCTCCTCCTCCTCCTCCTCATCATCCTCCCCCGACCTCTCTCCAAGGGGGTGCGCTCGGACCCGAAGTTCGAGGCGGACCGGAGCGGCGGCGACGAGGGATCGCCCAGGAGGCCCCAGAAGAAGTGGGAGAGACGAGGGAAGGGCAGCGGCTCTTGCTTTCCCTCCCCTGAATCTCCTCCGCCACCACCGAGGTCACGTCTGGGGCTGCAGCGTCAGGCGCCGCCGCCTGCAGGGGCCGGTTCTGCGAGAAGTCCGCGAACGCGGCGGCGCCCGCCTCCCCGCCGAAGTCTCTGGCTCGGGGGGCGCTGGCGGACCACCTCGCGTTAAGCCTGGCCGGGGCCATCCTGGGCCCGGGTCGGCGCAGTACAGCCGGGCTCCTCCTCCTCCAGCTCCTCCTCCTCCTCCTCCTCCTCCTCCTCCTCCTCCTCTCCTCCTCCTCCTCCTCCTCCTCCTCCTGCTCCTTCTCCTCCTCCTCCTCCTCCTCCTCCTCCTCCTCCTCCTCCTCCTCCTCCTGCTCAAATAAGGAACGAAGCCCTTTTTACACCAAGAGAGCCTGGGTGCACGAGAAGGGCCAGAGGAGCAACCACGGAACGACCCCAGAGACAGCACAGCCGCGCTTCCGAACCCAACGCGGTCCTTGTTTCAGCGCCTTGGTTGTATACTCGCCTCCTGGCTGGGCCAGGTGGGCAGCCCCTGAGAACAAACCTTTCGAAAAATGGCAGCGTCGCGAAACACCGCGACCAGAGCCCCATGGGCCCCATCACTCTGCCGCAGTTCTCGAGCCGCTTCGATCTGAGACGGCCCCGGGCCCAGTAACCGGCGATGACGCCCAGCGCGAAGAGAAACTGCTACGCCCGGAGCTCAGGGCAGACAGTAGAGACACACACACACACACACACACACACACACACTCGGGCCCAGGATCGGGCCCAGCGGCCAGGCCAGGATCGGGCCAGGCGGTCAGCTCACGCCCCCCGGTCTGGTGACGTCCCCGTGGAACTTCACGAAATGGGTCATGGTGTTTAGGAGCAGCGGCCGCGCCTCGGGAGAGGGCGCGGCCAGCAGCGGCATGCGCGAGCGCACAAAGAGCCGCGCCTCCTGAGCCAGCGCAAGGGCCAGGCCCGCGGCGAGGTCGACCTTCGCGCCGCCGCCATCGGCACTCGCGGTGCCGCCGCTGGCGGGCGCACCGCCCGCGCCGTCGGGCAGCCACCGGTCCAGCTCCTGGGTGTGGAGGTCCATCACGTGCGTGACGTACTTGAACGCACGGTCGGGCTGGTCCATGCGGCAGAGCGCGCTCTCTGGCCGGCAGAAGTGGTACCGGAACCTGGCGATGATCGGCTCCGCCAGGGCTCGGCAGGCCCAGGGGCCCAGGTCCTCCTCCTCCTCCGGCGCGCCCCGCCCGCCGGCCCGCCGCTGGGCCTCGACGGGGGCGCCCCTGGAGACCAGGGCCGCGACCCGCTGGAGGCGCTCCAGCTCCGCGCAGCACCGCACCGCCCGCGCCCGGGCCTCCGCGCACTCGTCCGTCTCCAGGGCCGGCGGCGCAGTGGGGTCCAGCGGCCAGCGCCGCGTGGCCTCCAGGGCGTGCCGGAGCGCATGCTCCAGGATGGTCCTGAGGGCGCCCACGGGTGCCGATACCGCTGCGGCAGGTTCGTGGGGCGTCGGCGCGCGCGCAAAGGTCTTTGGACACCCCGTCGATCGCTCCGCCTTGAACCGGCCCGATCGCGGGCCCGTTCGTTCAGGGTGGAGTTCAGTCGGTGCTTCCGCGTCGCAGGCTTCAACCTTGAACGCCTTCGCTGGCGTCGCCGGCGCGCCAACGTCGCATGAACCTGCCGCTGCTCCCCATATCTCTCCCTGGGTGCGCTCTGACCAGGATCCTGAAGCGGATCCAACGGCAGCGGCGAGGGCCTCCAGGGAAGCACGCAAGAAAACGGGAGAAGGACAGAACGGTAGCGGCAGCGGGATCCTTTCCTTCCTCAGGGTGCGGCACCGGTGCCCCACAGGGCTGAACCTGAATCGTGTTCTTCGTTTTCGTGTTGTTCTCGTTGTCCCTCGTCTTGTCTTCAGTCCGCCTTTGCCGCGAAACGACATCGGAACGAAAACGGCACACGAAATCGCCAAAACACCGTTCAGGTCCAGCCCTGGCGCCCCAGAGCTCGCAAGACCCAGACCCCCTCGGGCAGAGAGAGACGATCTGGACGGGAGTTGTTCTGTCTGCTGCTCTCGGCCTCTGGAGGCCCGGAAAAAGCGGGCCCTCGGCACCGTCAAACACGACTCGGGATGGAAAACCGGCCCAGGGGAATGGGTCGAGACCTCCAGGGGTCGACGTACTGAACAAGTCATGGCGTCGGGGGTCTGGGCCACAGGGAAGGGGCCACAGCCTTCCGAGGCGAGCAGCTTCAGACCCCCCCCCCCCACCCCAGACCGGCCAGGACAGGGCGGCCTGCTGCGCAGACCCCGCGAGACCCTCCCAGGCAGCTCAATGCAGACCCTCCCCCCCCAAAAAAACCAGACCATACCCCTTTTGTTATGAGATTCGGGATGCCCAGACCCCCGACGTCATGATTTTGTTCACTGCTTCGACCCCTGGAGGCCTCGACCCATTCCCTGGGGCCCGCTTTTCGTCCCGAGTCGTGCTCTGACGGTCCCGAGGGCCGGTGAGGGCCCCCAGGGGTCGAGAATGAAAAAAAAACTCCCGCCGCGATTCTCGCCGTTGCCCGCGGGGGTCTCGGTGCCTTAAGTCTGAAGGGGCCCTGGGACACACAAATGAATACACACAAATAACATGATCCCCCAGATTTCCCCATATTTTCTGGGCTTCTGTCTTCCCCCCCACTTCCCATATTTTCCCATATTTTCCTGGGGGTCGACGATCAATTGTGTCTCTGTGTTTCTTTCCCTCCTGAACGTCCTCCTCCTCCCCCTCCGAGGTCCTCGACGGGCCCACCACGAACCCGAGGCGCCGCAGGCCGACGGCGCGGCTGCGCGAGGGCAGGCCGCCGCAGCGGTGCGCGAGGTCCTCCAGCCTGGAGATCGGCAGCGCGCTGCCGCCCGAGGCGAAGACGGCCTCGCGGACGGCGTCGGTCTCCTCAGGGGGTGGGGGGGGGGCAGAGGAGGAGGAGGAGGAGGAGGAGGAGGAGGAGGAGGAGGAGGAGGAGGAGCAGGAGGAGGGGGGCAGCCAGGCACCCGCGCCCCCAGGACCCCCCCCGTCGGGGGGTGAAGAGAATCCCGGCGGGAGGTGTTTGGGCAACTCTCGGCCTCGGGGGGGCCCTCGCCGGGCCTCGGGAGCGCCAGAAAGCGACTCTGGATGAGAAGCGGGCCCCAGGGGAATGGGTCGAGACCTCCAGGGGTCGGCGCAATGAAAAAAGCATTGTGCCGGGGATCTGGGACCCCTGCTGAGGGATAGGGCAGCATGCGAAGCCGAGAACATCGACGTCACTCCGAGCGCGTGCTTCAACGGTCGTGCGGGCCCAGAGAAACAGCAGCCGTTCCAACAACCAGGAGAGGGGAGCTCTCGGAGAAAGCCCAGTCTCCAGCCTGAGTTCTTGCCTTGAGCGAAGTCTGGAGTCCTTCGAAAGATGCTGCACGCTTCCTGGATATTCCTGCTGGATGTGGACCACTACCGCTAGGTCAGGCATGTCCGCATACAGGCGGATTTTGGACGATGAATCAGAAATACGCACAAAATGCTTAACAATAGTCAACACATGTAAAAAATCGTCCCCAGACTAATTTTTAACTATTTTTGAACATTCCTCCTGTAGAGGGACAGGCCCGACTTAACACTACCGGCTTGAAGCATGCGGGGCGGGGAGATACGTCCACATCCCCCGCCCACGCCCAGGGAGACCCCCGCGGGCGGTGGATATATGGACACGGCTGTGGACGCCAGTTTTGGCCACTATCGGGGCCCGACTATATCCATGTCCACCGCCTGACAGAGGATGAGGAGGAGGAGGAGGAGGAGGAGGAGGAGGAGGAGGAGGAGGAGGAGGACCTCCACGTCCTCCCTGCTCCCCCGTCCTATCTGTGGCAGTGGTGGCGGAAACTGCCAGGCCTACCTATGGTAGGGGGCGCGCGGTCGCCAAATCCCTGGATCGGGGGAGGTGCCCTCCTCAAAATGCGGCCGGTGCCGCCTCGCTTGGCGGCGGAGATCCGCGATTTCCCATGGAAACGGGGCCCGTTGCTAATCCACGCCCCATGAATCCATGTTTGCGATCGCCTGACTGCCGAGGTCCCCGAAGATCGATCCCCCCCATGCGGTGGCAACGTCTTAACCCCCGCCTCGGAGGGTCGAGCTCGATTGGAGAGGGCACGCGAGAGGACACCAGACCCCTCGGAAAGCATGGGTCGCGAGACACGATGCCCTTGATTTGGCAGGGTCGACCCGGCAATCAAACTCAACTGTACTGCTACCCGACTCCCTGGGCATCTCACCGTGCGCGTCCTGACCAGGACTCCGGGACGAGTCCGCTCGTGGCGGCGAGGGCCACCCGAAGAGCTCCGCGGAGGCGGCGGACGAGCCTGGGCATCGGCACGAGCCCCCCTAGAACGTGGATCGAGAGCACGAGCCCCCTCGCCCAAGGCCCAAAGCCGCATGGAAGACACCCAAGACCAACCCAGGCACTAAGAACAGAAGGGCGCCAGTCCACAGTTGCGGCTGTTCGTAACCTTGTGCCAGCTGCACCCTGAGATCCGACGACGCTAAAAAATGCCAACATCGACAGCAATCACGACCAGAGACCTAGACCCCATCTGTCCGCCGCACTTTTCATATCGGGTCGGTCTATGATGGTCCCGCGGAGCCCGAAGCCGGGCAAAAAACGCCCGGGCGTGAAAACATTGCAACGCCCGGATCTCAGAATGTGTCCTTCGCCCCCGATCCCCAGACCCCCGACGTCATGATTTTTTCGTGACGTCGACCCCTGGAGGTCTCGTCCCATTCCCCTCGAGCGGTTTTGCATCCTGAGTCGTTTTTTGACGGTCCCGAGGGCTGGCAAGGGCCTCCAGAGGCCGCAAATTACAAAAACCTCGCGTCATGATTTTTTCATTGAGGGGGTCTGGGTCCTCCACCATCTCCACCACGCTGGCCAGCGCCCGCTTCCGCGCCAGCATGCGCTGGAAGGCGGCGAGCTCCTCGGGGAGGCGGGGGGAGGCGGGGGGAGGAGGAGGAGGAGGAGCGGAGGAAGGAGGAGGAGGAGGAGGAGGAGGAGGAGGAGGAGGAGGAGAGGGGGAGGAGGAGGAGGAGGAGGGAGGAGGAGGAGGAGGAGGAGGAGGAGGAGGAGGAGGCGCTGAAGGCGCCGAGCTCCTCGAACACGCCCGCCAGCGACTCGCCCGACGAGGCGCGGTGCGCCTCCAGCTGCTGCACGGCGCGGCCCGCCCCCGCCGCCACGCACGGAAGGGCGCCTGCGCAGGCCCAGCGCTGGCGTTGGCAGTCCTCTGCCGCCGCCGCCGCCGCCATCGCCACCCGCTTCCCCTTAGCTTAGCTGCCCCGATACGCAACACGCAACACGTAGCGTATTGATACGGAGCCCAACACGTAGACTGAACACGTAGGTCCGGCGCGATCCACTCGCCAAAACGTGGGCCGACACGTGGAGCTGACACGCAGCGTATTGACACGGACGTTTGGCACACGGCACGTGTTGCGTATCAAAACGGGGGTATCGAGGCAGCTAAGCCCCTGAGATCCCCAAACCCCCTCGGGCAATGAAAAAATCATGACGGGAGGTTTTTTGCCGTTTTCGGCCCCTGGGGGCCCTCACCGGCCCTCGGGGCCGTCGAAAAACGACTCGGGATGCAAAACCGGTCTCCAGGAGAAAAGGTCGAGACCTCCAGGGGTCGACGTGATGAACAAATCATGACGTCGGGGGTCTGGGTACCCTGAGCTCCGACGTTGCAAAAAAAAATGCATATCGAAAAATAAGCATTAACGGAGCCCCATAACCTCCACCTTTTTGCGCCATCGAGCCGGATATCGATCCGTGAAGGTCCCGGGGCCCGCAATCGAGCACAAACGCCCGTAGCTGAAAAATTGCAACGCCAGGATCTCAGGGTCGCCGTCGCCGCCCCGCGTCGCCGTCGCCATCCGAGCCGCCGCCGCCGCCGCCAAGCGCGCCGGCAGTCCTCCGCCGCCTCCGCCCACGCGCCCGCGGCCTCGTCAAGCCGCCTGGCGGCGGCCTCGCGCTCGCGGGCGAGCAGCCCCAGCCTCTCCTGAAGGCCCTCCAGGCAGGCGGCCCCGTCGCCGTCGGCGTCGGCGCCCCCCAGCAGGCCCGAGACCCCTGGCGTGTACCGGAAGCTGCCCGCGGGGATCCGCACCAGCTCGTCTTCCCGCGCCTGGGGCCCCAGGGGGTCAGGCATCGGCTCCGGGATCCCCGCGGCGATGTGAGTTCTCCAAGTCGGGCGTTTGGTCCCCTCCTTCGGCATCTGGGGGCCGTTTTGGGGCACCGGGGCCCTGACAAACAGTTCTGGTGCGAAGCACTGATCCCATGTGAAGGGTCGAGACCTCTGGGGCCGCGGGTTGAACAAATCATATCGACGGATGTCGGGGCCCACAGGACCTATGCCGGTGGTCGCGCTTGTCGAGGCCGATCCAGCTGTGCATCGAATACGTAATTAGGACTACGGTCAACCCGTATAATAAGGATGCGCGGTAAGGGCGCCAGGGCCTTGGAGGGCCACGTTGACGATTTTCGAACGAGCTTGGCCAGCGGAAGCGGCCAAGGATGGACCGAGGAGGCAAGGATGCAAGGGTACCCTTGGAAGCTTGCTCATCCTTGCTGTGCGGGTTGACTGTGGGAGCCTCCCTAGAGGCCTGGACAAGCCCCACAAAGCCTCGGCCCTCGCGGCTCGATCCTCAATATCCCCCCCCGAGATCCGACGTTGCGAGAAAATCGTGAGCATGTCTTTGTTCGGCAACTTTACTCGCATGGACGGGGGGGCGGGCCTGCACCTGAAGCAAGCCGCAAACCACTTGCAAGTGCAGAAAACACGCAAGTCGAAAAGAACTTGCACGCTAGTATTCGTCTGAAGAGGGGCGATAGGGGGGAGGGGGGGGGCGCGAACGCCATGCAAAGAAACTTGCCTGAATCTCAAAAAAAACAGAGCCCCGTAACGTCTCGAAGATTCACGGCCAGAGCCCCACAAACCCCGTCTTTCGGCGGCATGCTTCGCGTCGCATCGATCCGTGATGGTCCCCAGAGCCACGCAAAAACGCCCGGGCGTGAAGAACATCGCAGCGCCTGGGTCTTAAGGTCTCACGAGCGGCGAACACATCCTCGCCCTCTCGGCCTGGGCTCCTAGCTGGGCGCGACCCCGCGGATGCGCGGCCACACGGCTGCGTGCCCCCCGCTGGGCATCCGCGAGCAAGCACCCAGCACACCCGCGGCATCGCGACCCAGGGGCCCGACCCGAGAGGCCGCGGACACGGCTATGCCTTTCGCCCACGACGCCCCCGCCGACTCTCGCCATCGCTCGGAAGTCCATTCCCTGTGTTTTTTTCGGTTTCGTGCGTGGCTTTTTCGCCAAATGATCAAGGATGCTCCTCGATGGTCCTCGCAAAAGGAAAAATGCACACGTCCGAGCGATGCCAAGGACTTCCCCCTCCCGGACGCCCCGTGGCTTTCCGGGCAAAACTCGGCTATCCGGCGGCCGCTCGGGAGGATCTGGGCACCCCCCGGAACGCCTTCGGCGAGGCGCCGCTGCCGGAAAGCACCCCCGGGCTAGAAAACCGCCGACAACTGACGACGTCCACGAGCACGAGCACGAAGCCATACGCCGTCCCGCGCGTGGGCAGGAGAAGTCTGGATTCAAGCTTTCGCAATCATTGCACCTGCTCAACAGGGCAGGAGGAGGAGGAGGAGGAGGAGGAGGAGGAGGAGGAGGAGGAGGAGGAGGAGGAGGAGGAGAGGGAGGAAGAGGAGGAGGAGGAGGAGGAGGAGGAGGAGGAGGAGGAGGAGGAGGAGGAGGAGGAGGGCGGAGAGGAAGGAGGAAGGAAAGAGGAGGAGGCGGAGGAGGAGGCGGAGGAGGAGGGGGGAGGAGGAGAGGGAGGAGAAAAGGAAGGAGGAGGAGGAGCAGGAGGAGGAGGAGGAGGAGGAGGAGAGAGAGGAGGCGGAGGAGGAGGCGGAGAAGGAGGGGGGGGGAGGAGAGGAGGAGGAGGAGGAGGAGGAGGAGGAGGAGGAGGAGGAGAGGAGGAGGAGGAGGAGGACGAGGACGAGGAGGAGGAGGAGGAGGAGGAGGAGAAGCAAGAGAAGCGAAAGAGAAGACGGAGAAGTAGAGGAGGAGGAGGAGGAGGAGGAGGAGGAGGAGGAGGAGGAGGAGGAGGAGGAGGAGGAGGAGGGAGGAGGAGGAGGAGGAGGGGGGGAGGGAGGAGGAGGAGGAGGAGGAGGAGGAGGAGGAGGAGGAGGAGGAGGAGGAGGAGGAGGAGAGGAGGAGGAGGAGAAGGAAGGAGGAGGAGGAGGAGGAGGAGGAAGGAAGGGGAAAGGAGGGAAAGCAAACGAGCATTGAAACTCGAAGGTCGGCGCCTGCAGCCGCGCCCGCAGGAGGCGGTCCACCACGGCGGACGCGGCGGCGAAGCGTTGCGCGCGGCCCAAAAGCCCACGCTCGGCCAGGTCGCCGGCAGAGGGCCGCGAGGCCAGCCAGCCCGCCAAGCGCTGCCGCAGGGCCTGCTGCTGATCGACCACACGCGCCTGGCGAGGGGGGCACTGTCGCCCCTCCTCCTCCTGCTCCCATTTCCCCCTCCTCCCCTCCTCCCTCCTCCCTCCCCTCCTCCCCCATTTCCCGCCCCCTCATGCCCCCTTGTCCCCTCTTCCCCTCCTCCTCCTCCTCCTCTTCCTCCTTCTTCTTCCCACAGCCCTGAAGACCAACGTCTGAGGTGTCCACTCATGCATACGTCAGCGGTGAGGAAGGCGGCAAGTATAGCGGAGGAAAAAGAGAGCAACGATGGCCAACATCAGCCCGACTCGCAAAATGGATCGAGCGGGGCATAGAGATGGGCAGCTGACGCCTCTAGCCATGCATCCCCAGGAGGCCTGGGGGCACAGCGTTGCGAGGCGGCCTGGGTGATGACAGCAGCAAGGTATAATTCAACCTGGCTGCTGTCAGGAGGGGCTAAAGTCGGTTCGGCGTTCAAGCATAGGCACTGACGGTCCCCGATTGGCATACAACTCGACGTGAGCGTCGGAGACAGGGCCGACAGGGAACGCAGGAACCTGACCTCGGGGACTTTCCATACGCAGGGCGCATGGGCTTGCGGAGCAGGTGGGCTTAAAGTGAGCAGGGTCGCCAAGCCCGAGGAAGCCGCACACAACGCCAGCGTTAGCACCGCGCGAAGGCACGCACTGTCGAGCTCCAGCTGCTTCCACCCAGAGGGCGGCCTAGCTGAAATCCCCCACGGCTCATCGCAGCTCCTTAAAGGCCTGCTTTCCCCACCTTTGGCTTTGCAGCGGAGGGCGGGGTCCCACGAGGTTTGAGGAGGGTCTGCCAAGAGACCCACAACACGACCAGACAGGATTGAATTGGTTATAAACTCCAGCTCCTTACGAAATCCCTCGATGCTATTCTGGAAAAGTTCGAGGATGTTTAGTGACAGAACAAAAACATTCAACCCCGCTATGGCACTGGAACTCTCCGCTCGGTCCTGGATGTCACCTTGACTCCTGGGAGCTGTACGGAGAATTATAATGTACTTGGTGCCAGGGGGCGTGGGAAGATGGACTACCGCTTGGGTGGGTACCTCTTCCTGGATACTCACGGGCTGGCAAGACACTCTCGGCATGCTTGTGGGGAGGCCCCTGGAAGCAGCTGCGCCTCTTAGCCAGGGGCCTACCGTGAGAACAGGCGGGAGCTGAGCTGACTCCGCATAGTGGCCTTTCCCACGGAGCGTCTTAGCTAGCTCCGCGTCCTCCGCCCTAGCCTGCATGACGTGTTCGGCGCTCGACGGGGGAAGGACGGCCATAAGGTCCGCCAGGCATCCCTCCTCCTCCTCCTCCTCTTCCTCCTCCTCCTCCTCCTCCCCCTCCTCCCCCTCCTCCCTTCGTCCCCTCCTCCCCTCCTCCATTCCCTCCCCATCTCCTCCCGCCCCCTCCTCCCAATCGAGGAGGGGGAGGAGGAGGAGGAGGAGGAGGAGGAGGAGGAGGAGGAGGAGGAGGAGGAGGAGGAGGAGGGGGAGGAGGAGACGGGAGGAGCAAGAGAAGGAGAGGAGAGGACGGAGGAGAGGAGGAGGAGGATGAGGAGGAGGAGGAGGAGGGGAGGAGGAGGAGGAGGAGGAGGAGGAGGGAGGCGGAGGAGGAGGGGGGGGAGGAGGAGGAGGAGGAGGAGGAGGAGGAGGAGGAGGAGGAGGAGGGGGAGGAGAAGGAGACGGAGAAGGACGAGGAGGAGGAGGAGGCGGAGGAGGAGGAGGAGGAGGAGGGGGAGGGCAAAGAGGCCGGAGGAGGAGGCGGTGGAGGCGAAGGGGGGAGAGGGAAGGGGGAGAGGGGTAGGGGACGGAGGGGCGGAAGCGTCGGACCGGCGGCCGTCACGCCTCCCCCTGCTTCTGGTCCAGGAATTTCGCGAAGGCCAGCATGCGGCCTCCCGCCAGGGATGGGCGCCGCGGCACTCGGGCGGGGGGCCGCTCGGGCCGACATGGCTGCGGGTGGTGGGGCTCATGATCCTTCTCTAACAACGGCCCGGCCTCTTCGGGCGCCAGACAGGGGGTCCAACTCCCCCCCCGACCCCGCGCCGCCTCCCTCCCCCCCGCGCGGGCCAACGACGACGACGACGACGACAACGACGACGACGACGACGGCGACGACGACGACAACGACGACGGCGACGGCGACGGCGACGGAGACGGAGACGGCGACGGCGACGGCGACGGCGACGGCGACGGCGACGGCGACGGCGTCGGCGACGGCGAAGGCAACGGCGACGGAGACGACGACGACGACGACGACGACGACGACGACGACGACGACGACGACGGCGACGACGACGACGGCGACTACGACCCGGCCACGACGGCGACGACGACGACGACGACGCCCGACTGCCCGGCACCCGCCCGTCCGCCCCACCGACCGATCGTCTCGCCAGCAAAGGACGACGACGACGACGACCGCGACGACGACGACGACGACGATGACGACGCCGACGACGACGACGACGTGTCCCGCCCGCCCGCCCGACCGACTCGTCGACGGCAACGTCGACGAGGTCCCGCTGGCAGCCGACGACGAGGACGACGACGACGACGACGACGACGACAACGACGACGACGACGACGACGACCACGAACGACGGAGGGGGTTTGGGGGAGTCTCGTCAGGGAGAGAAGGGGAGGGGCCCCCGGAGAGGAGGAGGGCGGGGGCCGATTCCAGAGCGGGGGAGGCTCGGATTCTGCACCAGAGAAACGAGCACAGAAAACGCCCGCTCTGATCATTGCATCGATGTCGCTCGGAGGGCTACTTCAGAAAAGCAGAATGAGAACCAAAATCGTGATTATAGTTTTACTTTCCGAATGAAATCGCTTCTGTCATGCAAAGATGGCTGGCCGAATTGAACGCAACTTGATTCCATGAAGCACAACCCATCTTGAATGATTTCTCGCGGGGGTCGGAGGAGGAGGAGGAGGAGGAGGAGGAGGAGGAGGAAGAGAACTCCTCCCCCACTCCTGGTCTCCTCCTCCCGACGACGACCACGACCACACGACGACGACGTGGCCGACGACGACGGGGCCGACGGGGCCGACAAGGACGACGGCGAGGACGACGTCGACGACGACGGGGTACCTCGAGGGCGCTACACCCTGCAGGCCAGAACGCGGCGCTCATCTCCGCGCAGTCCCGCGGCAACGAGGCCACGTACCCGACGTGCCTCCCCGGCTTTGCCCCGCGCTGGGGGGGGCCAAGCGTCCCTTGAGAATGAGGATCGGGGACCTGGGGAGACGAAAAGGTACCCAGACATGATCGCGGTGTAAATTACGCTTCCGAGAAGCTCCACATATTTATAATATGTCTGGCGTGATGATGCTCGACGTGAAACTTGCGAGAAAGATGCAAGTAGCCTTTGCTTCGCCGATCCCGTTGGTGGCGCCTGTCAAGCCTTGGGAGCCCGAATACCCTGAGGGGGTCCAGAAGCCCCGGGAGACCGACCCCCCTGCGCACCCCCTATGGTGTCGAGAATCTGCCACGCCTACCATGCTCTGGACGACCGTGACGCATAGCGGCCGCGCTGAGGGACCACCCCCTGCACACCCCCTATGGTGTCAAGAATATGCCACGGCTGCTATGCCGTGGACGACCGTGACGCATAGCGGCCGCGCTCAGGGACCCTCTTCTGCGCACCCCCTATGGTGTCGAGAATACGCCACGCCTGCCATGCCGTGGACGACCCGCGCGCATAGCGGCCGCGGTGAGAAACCACCCCCTGCGCACCCTTCATGGTGTCGAGAATATGCCACGCCTGCGATGAACTGGACGACCGTGACGCACAGCGGCCGCGCTGAGGGACCACCCCCTGCGCACCCCCTATGGTGTCGAGAAAAAGCCACGCCTGCTATTCCGTGGACGACCGTGACGCATAGCGGCCGCGCTGAGGGACCATCCCTCCGCACTCCCTATGGTGTCGAAAATATGCCACGCCTGCAATGCCGTGGACGACCGTGACGCATAGCGGCCGCGCTGAAGGGCCACCCCCTGCGCACACCCTATGGTGTCGAGAATATGCCACGCCTGCTGCGCCCTGGACGACCGTAACGGATAGCGGCCGCGCTGAAAGGCCACCCCCTGCGCACACCCTATGGTGTCGAGAAAGTGCCACGCCTGCTACGCCTTGGACGTCCGTCCCGGATAGCGGCCGCGCTGAGGGACCACCCCCTGCGCACCCCCTTATGGTGTCGAGAAAGTGCCACGCTTGCTATGCCGTGGACGACTGTGACGCATAGCGGCCGCGCTGAGGCACCACCCCCTGCGCACCCCCGATGGTGTCGAGAATATGCCACGCCTGCTATGTCCTGGACAACCGTGACGGATAGCGACCGCGCTGAGGGACCACCCTCTGCGCACCCCCTATAGTGTCACGCCTGCTATGCCCTGGACGAGAAGCGCGCATAGCGGCCTCGCTGTATCTGGATGTGTTTACCATGTTGTTGCCCTGTATGTGGCGCATACGTCGTGGGTGTACGCTGCAGTGAACACGCCAGGCGTGCACTGGCGAGCGGGACGGAGAAGCAAAAGGGTGGGGAGGAGGATAAGAGGAGCGGGTGCGACGCGGCAGGGAAGAAAACCAGAACCCCACGAAGGACGTGGGGAAAAACCAGCGTTGCGCTCGGGCGACGCGAGGAAGAGGAGAGGAAGAGGAGGAGGGGAAGAGGGAGGTGTGTGGTGGGAGGAGACGCGGGTGCGACGCGGCAGAGAAGAAAACCATAACCCCAAGAAATTATGGGGAAAAAATCAGGCCGGGCGGTTTTTCGCTATTTTCGGCGCCAAGACGACTCGGGACGAAAAGCCAGTCCTCGGGAAAAGGTCGGGACTTCCGGGGACGCCGTCCGGAATAAAATCAGGACGTCGCATGTCTGGAAGGTACCGATCCCGCTACTCCCCGGGCCTCTCCCGGGGTGCGTTCTGGCCAGGATGTCGAGGCGAGTCCGGCGGTGGCGACGAGGCCCTCCCAGGAGGCCCGAAAAGAGGGGGAGATGGGCGAAGGGTAGAGGTATGGGTACCTCGATCGAGGATCGAGGATCGAGGATCGAGGATCGAGGCCAGCGAGCTCACCGTCGGCCCGACGGCCAAGCCACAGTTGCGAGAGGGCAGCGCGAGAGCGGGCCGGGGCACGGGCCCTCCAGAGAGCCGGCACGGGAGGCAGCAGGACAGGTGCGCGGTAATGCGCTGCACGAGTTGGCCATACGCCGTCCGGCTCGCGGGCGGGAAAAGACCGACTTCAAGCGCTCATAGCCAAGGCGCCTGCGAAAAAAGGCAAGAGGAGGAGGCGGAAGAGGAGGAGGAGGAGGAGGAGGAGGAGGAGGAGGAGGAGGAGGAGGAGGAGGAGCAAGAGGAAGAGGAGGAGGAGGAGGACGGAGGAGGAGGAGGAGGAGGAGGAGGAGGAGAGGATGAGGAGGAGGAGGAGGAGGAGGAGGAGGAGGAGGAGGAGGAGGAGGAGTACGAGGAAGAGGCGGAAGAGGAGGAGGAGGCGGAGGAGGAGGCGGAGGCGGAGGAGGAGGAGGAAGAGGAGGAGGAGCCGGGGCTGGTGTGGAGAATCCCCAGGAAAGCAGCGAGCGTCTCCTGCCAGAAGCGGCTCGAACGATCGAGGCCCAAACCTCCGACGCCGTGCTATCTGCGAGGCCCCGGCGCCGCATCGACGGTTGCTTCGCCCTCCGGGGGCCCCTGCTCGGGCCCCATAGGGAATGACAGGCTGCCCCCGGTGGAGGGGTCGAGTCTTTCGCACTGGGCCCGCGGCTGCCTGCCATCCCTCGGACGGTCCTTCCCCGTGCATGTCTCGGCTTCGCGCGGCTTTTGCATTCCGCTCCTCGATGGTCCCCGCCGAGGAAAAACTTGTTTTTGTTGGTCGGCGGCGAGGCGGCGGCAATCCGCACCAGCGACGGGGCGCACAGGGGCAACCGATCCGGGAAAACTGCCCAGCGTGCGGCGAGAGAGAGAGAGAGAGGCGCAGACGAGGGGCGCCCGCGCGGGGGGTGGACGGGGGAGGGCGCCCAGACGTGGAGGAGCCGCCGAGGCAACAGGCACACGTCCGGGCGATGCCCGGGTAGGCGCGGGGGGGGGGGGGGCGAGCAGCATCCACGGCACGCCGCCGCGGGAAGCCCATCGGCGCGTCACCGTGGGAGGCAGCGCCACGCCGGCGGGCGCAAGCGAAGGGGTGGCACGAGACTGGCGGGCGCCAGCGAGAGAGAGTGCCACGCCTGCGGGCTCCCAAGGGCGGCGCATCCCTGCTGCTCTTCCCGCCGGAGGGTTGCAAAGCATGTAGGGGAAGAGGATCGAAGATGAAGGAGAGAGGTTTTTTGATACAGTGCGGGCGCGGCCGCAAGAAACCCTCGCAAGAAACCCAACCCTGAGAACCCCTGCGCTAGGTGCACCGGAGGGGAAACCTGGAGCACCCTGAATGCAGCAGCTCCTTCAACGGCTGCGGGAAGTCACCGCGCAGCGCGAGGAGCGAAGAAACCCAGGTTACCCTGACGAAAAGCATATGGTTTCTTGATGCGCGCCCCCACTGTATGTTTCGCGCCATGATGGGCCTTCAGAGTGTGACAAAAAGATCCCGAGAAGGGCTCGAAGAAGCCCCAATCATGGATGTTCCACAGGCTTTGAAATATCGGGGGGTCTTCACCTCTTCGGGCTTCCTTTCGCTCCAGACAGCCTTGGAGGCCTCCAAGGTGGTCCAAAAACTGTCAAAGAGCGTCCAAAAATTGCTGAATAATTTTCCTAGACGGCCTCAAGACGGATCAAGATGGGACCCTAGACGGAGAGGCACCCAAGCTGGCCCAAGAGGGTCTCCAGAGGGGCCCAAGACGGCCTCAGAGCCCCTCGACGGCCCCAAAACGAACGCAAGAAAGTCCCACGACGGTTGCAAGATTCTTGCCCCCCAGCCGACCAAGAGGGCCCCAAGACGGCCCGAGACGGCCCCAAGACGGCCAAAGAGGGCCCCAAGATGGCCAAAAGTGGCCCAATGGATCCCCGAGGCTGCCCAACAGGAATCGAATACAGCCTCAAGCGAGCCCAAATGAATTCCGTCAAAGCTGCTCGAGAAATGGAAGGTGACACATGAGACGGCCGTCCTCTTCCTCATCATCACCATAAGCATCATCGTTGTATCTGATATTCCTAGCCACCACCGCCATCTTCATCCCCATCCCCATCATCATCAGCATCATCGATACCACCATCACTACCACCACCACCAGAATCGTCATCATCGTTCACTTGATCCCCCCGTCTGACAGAATCCTCCTCCCCGTCCTTATATCATCATCGTCATCATCATCATCATCATCATCATCATCATCCTCATCATCATGTTCATCCTCTTCTTCGTTATCCTCCTTCTCCTCCTCCCCCTTTCCCCCGCCTCCTCCTCCTCATCCTCCTCTTCATCCTAGGAGGAGGAGGAGGAGGAGGAGGAGGAGACAACAGGGAGAGGCGAATGGTAAGGACAGCTGCGGCTGAAGCAAGGGGCGAAAAGGAGGAGGAGGAGGAGCAGAACGACCAGAGCGAGCCCAGGATGCGTCCGCGAGGCCGCGGAGACCCGCAGCGTCCAGCCCTTTTTCTCTACCGGGGAGGGCTCCGCCTGAAGGACGCCGCCGCCGCGTGGGCCTGCCACGCAGGCGAAGACCGAGACTTTGAAGGGCGGCCTGCACTCCATCCACCTGCCTTTCGGTCGGGCATGCCCCCCCCCCCCCCCCCTGCAGGCGGATGTTGGAGGAAAGGGAAAAAATCACAAAAAAAACACCCAACAGATTCAAATATAGTCAGAAAATCGTCCCCTGACGATTTTCTGACTATGCTTGGCTACTCCTGCTGTAGAGGGGCAGGCCCGACTTGAACACGCGAGATGGTCATTACAGTTCAAGGGGGGGGTCTAGCCAGAGCCCCGCGTCGAAGAGGCCCCGCCCTCGATCCGCAGCTGCTGACGCATGCTGAACAAAAGGCCCTGAATGCTGGTCGCGTCTCAGACGAGATTCCGGCTTCGAGGAAGGACCCGCCAACAATCCACGACCCTGTTGCACAAGCTTGAGCTTCCAGCCATGAAGACTGAAGAGGTGAGAGCAAGTCTGCAAACGGCCCCGCCCTCCGTGCTGAAGCTGTCGGAAGATCGTGCAAAAAGCTGTCGCCGGTGGTGAAACGGCCCAGTTGTAGCTTGGCTGGTATTGTGGCTGCCATGACAATGGACACTCTAACAGTCCCATCATTGAATTGAAAGGGTGTTCAGCATGTGTAACACATGTTCTGAAAATGCTTCAAACATGCTTTTACAGATTTAAGACATGGTTGAAACACTTGTTAGACAGATGCTTCCTCTCCATGAATCGGCTTCCACAAGGCTGGCACGATCACGAAGACTTCAGCGTGCTGCGCGTGCTGGCCGTGGGCTGTTGCACGGCACCGGGCGCGCCAGGAGAGGGGGAGGCGAGCGGGAGCGGGAGACGCAGGAGGGCCCGGGAGCGGCAGGGGAGCGGCCACGAGAGGGGGGCGACCAGCGCTGGAGGAGAAGGCACGGAAAAGGGGGCCCGCGCTGGGGCGACGGCGCCATGCTGAACGGCGGAAGCCAAGCGCCGATCCAAGTAGGGAATCGAACCCTCTACACCGACGCTTGTCCCGACCCTGCGCCGAAATGCGCACAGGAAGGCGCATTCTGGTGTATACGGGATCCTGGTGTATACATTTTTCGTCGTTTCCCCGGGACACCGGGGAAAAAAGTATACACCACACCACCCCGGCGTCCTCCTCGACCCTCAAAAAAACCTGGGATTGCAAAACAGCCCGCAACTGGTAATGTATATGTTCCACTTTCCGACCAAGAACGAGGCCCGTGCTCCAGCGGGAGCAACGTGCTGACACGCCAGACACGATCGGGCTCTGACAAGCCGTAAGAAGAACTACCGCTGCCGAAGCCTGTGTAGAGAGCGGCAGGGCGGGACATCTTCCGGACAGAGTCAGGGGAGAGAAAAGAGTAGTGCTCAGACTGAGCAACTGTGGACGAGGCGAGGAAGAGGAAGAGAAATAGGGAAGCCGCAGAGCCAGGACATGTACCGAAGGCGGGAGGGGGAAGTGGCACGCCCGAGATGGAGACGAAAAGGATGAGGACGAGGCACAACATCAAACAAATGCTGTTTAAAACCGACAGCGCCTGCTATGTATTTGACCGGCCACGCCCGACCCAAGTAGGAAGCGTTCACGGGGACGCCGACAGCGAATCCTGCTCGACGTGGACAGGGACTGCTGCCGATCTTCGTCCCCATTCTTTTCGTCCCCATTTCGGTGCCCCCCATAGGGGTTCCAAGTGGGCACGGGTAAGGAAAGGGGCGGAGAGAGAAGAGGGAAGGAGAGCAGAGAGGTGAGTAGAAAGGGAAGGGAGGGGAAGGGAGGAAGGCCTTGGAGGACAGCGGGTGGGGGGGCAGCGTTGCTTCCAGGGCCAGATCCCAACACGCTCGGCCAGCGCGCCTGACCCATCAAAAGCAATCCTTACGACCTCCATTCGAGAGAAGCCTCGACCTTAGGCCTGCTCTTGCCGACGATTCCGCTGCTCAGGTTTGCTCCACTACTCTACGAGCATTTTGGGGAACGAGCCATGACATAGTTACAAGCAAAAACTCGGAGGTCTGCGCGAATTTCTTGGATCCGCGAGGAACCCCCCTCCCTGGCAGGCGGAGGGCGCCAGGGGCGGCGCCGGAGGCGCCGCAGGGGGCCCCAGCGCCGATCCGAGAAATCCGCGCAACCCTCCGAGTTTGTATGTTTATGCCATCGCCCGTTCCCCTAGCATTCCCTCCCCCCGTCGCCGCCCCAAAATGCACACGGATCGCGCGCGCTGCCCCTCCGCGAGCTCTTTCAAGGAGGCCCCGCCCTGTGGCCCGGAGCGCGCCGCCGGGAAGAGGCGGCACGCCCCGCGGGGACCCCGGACACGTCCGGCTGCTCCCACAATTCCTTCGGCGCGAGGGCCCCCGAGCTCCGGACCACTCCCCTGCCCAGACACGATCGCACATCAGGAGGGGCGGTTTTTCGCCAGGGAAGAAAACCAGAACCCCAGTAAGGACGTGGGGAGAAACCAGCGTTGCGCTCGGGCGACGCGAGGAAGAGGAGAGGAAGAGGAGGAGGGGAAGAGGCAGGTGTGTGGTGGGAGGACACGCGGGTGCGACGCGGCAGAGAAGAAAACCAGGACCCCAAGAAACATGTGGGGGACAAAAATCAGGACGGGCGGCTTTTCGCTATCTTCGGCGCCGGGGGGCCCTCGCCGGGCCCTGGGGACCGTCAGAAGCCGACTCGGGACGAGAAGCCGGTCCATGGGGAGAGGGTCGGGACTTCCAGGGACGCCGTCCGGAACAAGATCAAGACGTCGCATGTCTGGGTATATAAGGCAGGTGCTTCGTCCCGAGTGATTTTTGTTGACGCTCCCGAGCCCCGGCGACGGCCCCTGGAGGCCGAAAACGGCCAGAAGCCGCCCGCCCCAACCTGCCCAGAGCGTCGGATCTCTGCGGTCAGGTCGGGCAGGTCCTCCTGCAGGCGGGCCCTGGACGAAAAATAGCATATATGCAAATGATTCACTGCGTGGAGCTCCCCATATGTGCATCTGTTCGCATGGACCTGGCCGCCGTGAGTGTCTAGGCGTCAGAGTTTTCGAATATCAACGGGCTTAAGTTGTGACGGTCTGGTCATGAATCTAACTGCGAATGAATTGGAGTGTGAATGAGCCTCAGTAGTACGAGCGCGTCTCTGCGCATGAGCCTGGGGCCTCCTGGGGCCTCCTGAAACCTACTGGGGCTTCCTGGGGCCTCCAGGAGCTTCCTGGGGCCTCCTGGTACCTCCTAAGGAGGATTCGTGCCCCAGGAGAGGCCCAATCTATAGCAACATACGTACATGAAACATTGCGGATTGGAGCCGCAGGAGAAGGGCAATCTATAGGAACAATGTAAAACACCAAGGGCTCCTGCCCCAGGAGAGTCCCAATATAAACGAACATAAATAAAACATGTAGGATTGTGCACACAGGAGAAGGACAATCGATAGAAACATACGTATAACATCAAGGATTCGTGCTCCAGGTGAGGCCCAATGTATAGGAGCATACGTAAAACACATGGGCTTGGAGCCACTCCTGTTGCCTTCTGCGGCCTCCTGCTCCTGGGACCTCTCGGGGCCTCCTGTTGCCTTCCGAGGCCTCCTGGCGCTTCCTGTGGCCTCCTGGGGCCTCCTGTGGCTTCCTGAGGCCTCCTGGAGCTTCCTGGGGCTTCCTGGAGCCTCTTGGGACATACTGTGGCCTCTTGAGTCTTTCTGTGGCCTCCTGATGCCTCCGGGGACCTCATGTGGCCTCCTGGGGCCTCCTGGAGCTTGTTTGAGCCTTCTGTGGCATCCTGAGGAGAATATGTGCCCACGAGTCTGGCCACCCAAACAAGAAAACCGATCGAGACATCCTCAACATCTGGCCCACCTGGGGGGTGAAAATGAGCGCCTCGCTCGAGACATCCTCCAAATCTGCCCCGAAAGCGAAGGATGTTGAGACAGAAAACAGGCAAACCGCTGGAGACGTCCCCACAAAACAGCCGCGAACGGGACCGTGCAATACCCCTCGGCGGCTCCCCTTTGGGGTGCTGAAACCAGCGCCCCGCCTGAGACGTCCTCACAATCTGCTCTCCAAGCGAAGGATGTTGAGGCAGAAAACAAGCAAACCGCTTGAGACAACCCCACACGACGGCAGCGAACGGGACCGTGCAATACTCTCGGCGGCTCCCCTTAGGGGTGCTGAAACCAGAACCCCGCCTGAGACATCCTCAGAGTCTGCTCTGATAGCCAAAGATGATGAGACAGAAAACAGGCAAACCGCCTGAGACGTCCCCACAAAATTGCTGCGAAGGGAACCGTGAAAACACCCCTGGCGGCTCCCCATGGGGATGCTGAAGCCAGCGCCCCGCCTGAGACATCCTCACAATCTGCTCTCCCAGCCAAGGATGTTGAGACAGAAAACAAGCAAACCGCTTGAGACATCCCAACAACATTGCTGCGAACGGGACCGTGAAAACCTACCTGACGGCTCCCCTTGGAGGTGCTGAAACCAGCGCCCCGCCTGAGACATCCTCAAAATCTGCTCTGATAGCTAAGGGTGATGAGACAGAAAACAGGCAAACCGCCTGAGACATCCCTACAAAATTGCTGCGAAAGGGACAATGAAAACACCCCTGGCGGCTCCCCTTGGAGGTGCTGAAATCATCGCCCCGCCGGAGACATCTTGACAACCTGCTGTGTGTTGAGTAAGTCAGACAATTCGCCGGCCCAACGGGCCAGAGGCGTGCTAAGATCTCCGGTAACTGGTTAACAATTCTCTAGTTCGCGCGCGCGGGGCGGCCCCTGGGGGTCCCCGGACGAAAAGTACCCCGACCAGGTCCCGGCCGGTCCCCGGCCGGGTCCCCGGCCGGGTCCCCGGCCGGGTCCCCCCGAGCGCCCCATGAGCGCACCAACAGGGCTCCGAAAACGTCCCCGAGGACCCAAACAAAACCAAGAGGCCCCCAAGAGGCCCCCAAGATGGTACACGAGGGGTCCGACATGCCACAAGATCGCTCCAAGACGCCCAAGATGGCCCCCAGACGCCCCAAGAGGCCTCCAAGAGCACTCCCAAGAGGGCCTCCGGAGGCAAAATTCATTGATTTTCCTTAGGTTTTTGAGAGATTTTGGAGCTTCCACCTTTTCGGCTTCCCGACGCCCCAAGACGGCCCAAGAGGCCCCCAAGATCGCCCCAAGAAGCCTCCAAGACGGCCCAAGAGGGCCCCAAGAACGCCCCAAGAGAGGGAACACGAAACAACATTTCCAGCCCTCGGCCCCAAGAAGCCCCTCCGAGGCCCCAAGAGGCCCCTGAGAGGCCCCAAGAGGCCCCGACGAGGCCCTCAGGAGGCCCCCAAGAGTCCCCCAAGCGGCCCCAGGAGGCCCCCCAAATGCCCCCCCGAGCGCCCCAGGAACCCCCAAAGCGCCGCATTGACACCAGGCCCTCGGGCAAACGGCAGACATGAGACTGTATGGGCCGGCGGAATGAGCGAAGCGATTAAATAAAAAAATATCTGAGTATGGGTAGGTCTGAGCAGGAGTAAGCCTGTGTCTGAGTACGTCTGGGAAAGAGTCTGAGTATGAGTAAGTCTGGATATGAATGAGTCTCAGCATGAATAATAAGTCCGAGTATGAGTGAATCTAAATATGAGTAGGTCTGAGGATCAGTAAGTTTGTGCATGAGTAAGTACGGGTATGAGTATATCTGAGCATGAATAAGTCCAAGTGAGTGGAAACGCGCTGTACCGCAAATAATGTACACGAGTGGGAGTGAGTATGACTATGACTGGGTATGTATTTGAGTGGGTGTGAGCTTACTGTGTCATGAAGAAGTCTGAGTATGATTAGGTCTGGGTATGAGTAAGTCTGTGTATGAAGAAGTCTGGGTATGAGGAGGATGAGGAGGAGAAGAAGAGGAGGAAGGAGTAGGAGGCACCCAAGTAATAACAAGAACCCCATCTTAGGATATGGGCGACAAAAAATCAACAATTCTCAAGGATTGTCTAACACATAGTCCCCGTACTATTTTAAGAATATGCTTGAATCTTCCTCCTGTGGAGGGCCATGCCCGACGGAACTCTACGGACAGCCGAGCGGGGCGGAACAGCAGCTCGGCAACTGCAGCGGCCTGGCGGGAGGTCCATAAGGCCGACCGGTTGCCGGCGGGCGCCGCACTTTTCTCGAGGGAAAGCGGCGCCTGTGGCGGGTTGTAACGTGTGGGGCGAAGCCAAGTCGGGACCAAATTCGGCTGCACGCACAAGTTCGAGCAGGAGATCAACTGCAGAATTGATGTACCCTACAGTTGGTGTTCGCCGAATCTACCAGCAAAACACTCATAAGTCTCGTAAGTGTACGAAACGTGTATGCACGTTGTATAAATTCGACAAAAAGTTCAATTCGGGGGCAAATCAATTCTGTAGTAGATCTCCTACTCCAGAACTAACCCTAGGCAAGACTGACTTTTCGTGCGCGATGTTCAAGGACCACGCTCGGACCGACTCCAAGCGCGCAGTCCAGTGCTGAGGGGCACTGGGGGGACCCCCCTGGGCCCGCACCGAAGGTCACTCCGGCGAAGGGTCACTCTTACGTGCAACCGGAAGACAGGAACGGATGTGTCGGAGATCTCTGAGATCCGGCGGTTCTGGAGGACGCATCCAGCGCCGCGGCCGTTTCGGAGCGCCCTGGAACGCTCTGAGAGAGCGCTCCAGAACGCTCTGAGTCGATGCATCCCTGTTCCGAACCCTGCCCGAACGTGGAACCTCGGAGGTCTGAACCACTCCTCCCAGGACCCGCGTTTCATGCTGCGTCCTTTTCGAGGGCCACGGAGCCCGGCCAGGGCCCCCAAAAAGCCCACGAGAGCGAAACGCCGTCCGTCGCGATTGCCTCCTCCTCCTCCTCCTTCTCCTCCTCCTCCTTCCTTCTCCGGCTCCTCCTCATCTCCTCCTCCTCCTCCTCCTCCTCCTCCTCCTGCTCCTCCTCCTCCTCCTTCTCCGGCTCCTCCTTCTCCTCCTTCTCCTCCGCCTCCTCCTCCTCAGCCTCCTTTTCCTCCTCCTCCTCCTCCTCCTCACTCCTTTTCCTCCTCCCTCCTCCTCCTCCTCCGCTCTGCTCCTCCTGCTCCGCCTCCTCCTCCTCCTTCCTCCTTCACTCCTCATCCTCCTGCTCCGCCTCCTCCTCCTCCTCCTCTCCTCCTCTCTCCCCTCCTCTTCCTCCTTCTCTCCTCCTCCTTCTCCTTCCTCCACCTCCTCCTCCTCCTCCTCCTTCCTCCTCCTCTCCTCCTACCTCCTCTTTCCTCCTCCCCACCTTCCTCTCTCCTCCTGCTCCTCCTGCTCCTCCTCCTCCTCCTCCTCCTCCTCCTCCTCCTCCTGCTCCGCCTCCTCCGCCTCCTCCTCCTCCTCCTCCTCCCGTCCACGACGCACGGGGGGCCCTGGGAAGGGGGGCGCGCGCGCGAGCCCCTGCCCCTGCGCGGCTGCCCCGCGCCCCTCTCCTGGACGCGGCGCCCCTGCGCCGCTCCTGCACCAGCCAGAGGCACAGCCAGTCCTGTGGGGCCGCGGGCGCAGGACCACGCCGCCGACGCGCTCGGGGCACTGCGTTGGTCCGCTCTGCTGCACAAGCTCGCCTCGCTTTCTGTCGGGCGTGTCCCCCTACAGGGGGGGTTTTCAACGAGAAACAAAGAATACCTCCACAAATACCCCAAAAAGGACAAACAATACTCAAACAAATAGTCTCCCGACTACTTTGGGATTATTCCCTATCTAGGCTCTGCCTAGAAGGGTTCTTACTTTATAAGCTTAAAGGGCCGGGCAATGTTCCTCGCCCCGGGCGGTTCCCCCGGCATCCGCCCCGCGGTTCCCCCAGTGACGTCCCCTTAGCTTAGCGTTGCTTATCTCATCTTAGCTTAGCTTATTTCATCTTAGCTTAGCTTAGCTTCATATTAGCTCAGGTTTGTCTTAGCTTAGCTTACCTGCATCTTAGCTTCGCTGAGCTTAGCTTAGCTTGGCTTAGCATAGCGCAGCGCTGCATTAGCATAGCATAATATAGCACCGTATAGCCAATCATAACATAGCATAGCGCATCATAGCGCAGCATAGCATAGCATATCATAGCATATCATAGCGCAGCTTATCATTGTATAGCATAGCTGAGCATAGCACAGCGCAGCATGACATAGCATAGCTTATCATAGCATAGCATAGCATAGCGCAGCATAGCATATCATAGCATAGCAGAGCATAGCATAGCGCAGCATAGCATGGCATGGCATGGCATAGCATAGCAACTAATGCTGCTTTCCTAGGGGCTCCAACTTCTAGGTAGGGTCGCACTGGGGTAATAGACCTATAGCCCTATGTTCCTACAGCCCCATAGCTTCATTGCCCTATAGCCCTAAAAAGATTATGATCGGGAGTATTATTCCCTACCTAGGCTCTGCCTAGAGAGGTTCTTACCCTCTGTGCTTAAAGGGCCGGGCAGTGGATAACGCCCCTGGCGGTTCCCCCGGCATCCGCCCCGCGGTTCCCCCAGTGACGTCCCCCTTAGCTTAGCGTTGCTTATCTCATCTTAGCTTAGCTTATTTCATCTTAGCTTAGCTTAGCTTCATCTTAGCTCAGGTTTATCTTAGCTTAGCTTACCTTCATCTTAGCTTCGCTGAGCTTTAGCATAGCAGAGCACAGCATAGCATAGCGTTGCATAGCATGGCGCAGCATAGCATGGGTGTAATTCCCTACCTAGGCTCTGCCTAGAGGGTTAGCTTAGCTTAGCTTAGCTTAGCTTAGCTTAGCATAGCGCAGCGCTGCATTAACATAGCATAGCATAGCATAGCATAGCCAAGCATAGCTTAGCATAGCATAGCATAGCGCCGCATATCATAGCATAGCATAGCATAGCATATCATAGTACATCGCAGCTTAGTATAGCATAGCATAGCATTGCATAGCATATCATAGCACAGCGCAGCATGACATAGCATAGCTTAGCTTAGCATAGCATAGCATAGCGCAGCATAGCATAGCATAGCATAGCGCAGCATAGCATGTCATGGTATAGCATAGCATAGCAACTAATGCTGCTTTCCTAGGGGCTCCAACTTCTAGGTAGGGTCGCACTGGGGTAATAGACCTATAGCCCTATGTTCCTACAGCCCCATAGCCTCATTGCCCTATAGCCCTAAAAAGATTATGATCGGGAGTATTATTCCCTACCTAGGCTCTGCCTAGAGAGGTTCTTACCCTCTGTGCTTAAAGGGCCGGGCAGTGGATAACGCCCCTGGCGGTTCCCCCGGCATCCGCCCCGCGGTTCCCCCAGTGACGTCCCCTTAGCTTAGCGTTGCTTATCTCATCTTAGCTTAGCTTATTTCATCTTAGCTTAGCTTAGCTTCATCTTAGCTCAGGTTTATCTTAGCTTAGCTTACCTTCATCTTAGCTTCGCTGAGCTTTAGCATAGCAGAGCACAGCATAGCATAGCGTTGCATAGCATGGCGCAGCATAGCATGGGTGTAATTCCCTACCTAGGCTCTGCCTAGAGGGTTAGCTTAGCTTAGCTTAGCTTAGCTTAGCATAGCGCAGCGCTGCATTAACATAGCATAGCATAGCATAGCATAGCCAAGCATAGCTTAGCATAGCATAGCATAGCGCAGCATATCATAGCATAGCATATCATAGCATATCATAGCATATCATAGTACATCGCAGCTTAGTATAGCATAGCATAGCATTGCATAGCATATCATAGCACAGCGCAGCATGACATAACATAGCTTAGCTTAGCATAGCATAGCATAGCGCAGCATAGCATAACATAGCATAGCGCAGCATAGCATGTCATGGTATAGCATAGCATAGCAACTAATGCTGCTTTCCTAGGGGCTCCAACTTCTAGGTAGGGTCGCACTGGGGTATTGTTTTGACTATTGTGAGGGTGTTTTTTATTTTTCGTAGAAATTCCCCCTGTAAGGGGACAGGCCCGACTTAAGCCCTGCTTGCCTCAGCACACATGTGTCGCTCGTCTGTTTCACTTCTTGCCGGTGCGCCGTCTGGGCGCGACATCCTGCGTGCGTGCGTGCGCTCGCATCGGCTGGCCTGCGTCGGGCCCGTGCCCTCCATGTTGTCGGACTCCGATTAGTGCGATCCCCTGCGCGGGGCAAGATGCTGTGTGCAGGAGGAGAGCATCGAGCTTGGCATGCGCGACACAAGGCTGCCCTGGATTGCGTGGGGTCGACCTACTCATCAGACCCGCGGGTCGCCCTGTGTGTCTTCGCATCCCAAACAAACAAAAATGGTGTCATCATCAAACGTTCGGGTGAGATCTTCCGTGAAGCTAATCCCACCCCCCACCTACTCCTCTGCCACCTTTGTTGACTGATGCCATCCAAGAATGCCACAAAAGAGCCAGGTCCCCAGGAGAGTCCCCAGATGGTCCGCAAGGCTCCCCCAAATGCAAAAGGGAGCCCCAGTACGGCTCCAAAAGGCCCAGGAGGCCTCCAGATTCACCATTGCGGTCGCCTCTGCTTCCGCATGTGCTTCTCAAAATTCCCTCCTCTCGTCTCGCCTGGACACTGTTGCGGGATGGGCTGCTGGAACGGGCCCCCTTCCGCCGAGGTCCTGGTCCACCCGGTCCTGCTCCGCCCGTTCCTGCTCCGCCCGTCCTGCTCGCCTTGCCGTGGCCAGCGCCGAACACATGCAGACAGGGCCTCGAAGTCAAGGCCCCCTGGAGGAGCAGCAGCATTTGCTCCAGACCTCCGATGCCTGCACGCGCTCGCCACAGAGGCCCCCCGGACCTCTCGGGACCACGGGGCCCCCTGGAGGCGCAGCGACCGTCCCAGACCTCCGAGGCCTGCACGCGCTCGCCACAGAGGCCCCCGGACCTCTCGGGACCACGAGGCCCCCCCGGAGGCGCCTGGGCCTCTCGGGACCGGTCCCCGGAGACCCGCACCTCGCCCTGGCTCGTCTGCGGACCGCCGCTGGGCCCGCACACGGTCCCCAGGCGCCGAGAGCGACGACGAGCAGCAGGCCAACATAGAAGAAGGAAAAGCCACACAAACACAAACGTTTGGCGCTCCGCGCGGAGTTCTTGGATTCGTGCAGGACCCCCCCTCCCTGGCGCGCGGAGCGCGCCAGGGGCGGCGCCGGAGGCGCCGCCGGGGGGCCCAGGCGCGGATCCAAGAAATCCGCGCGGAGCGCCAAAAGCTTATGTTTGTGGCGTTGTTTTTGTTCGAAAACGCGCATTGGTTTTGATGTCATGCTCTGGAGCAAGGGCTCCCAACTTCGCGCTTCGCGCTGCGCGAAGTGCGAAGTGCGAATAACTTCGCGCTCTCGAGCCGCCTCCCAGGGGAGAAGAGGAGAATGAGGAGGAATCGGAGCCGAACCGCCAAGCGCGAAGCGCGAATAACTTCGCGCCCTCGAGGGCGCCCTCGGTCATGCTCTGGAGGTTTGGGGCCACTGCTGGGAGCATGGCCACACGAGCGTGGGCCAGGCAGCAGGAGCCCCCCAGCCGTCGGCCCGAGGCCGCACGGAGGTACCCCGAGCGTAGACCATTCCAACATAGGGAAACCAAGCACGAAGATTAGGTCTAGGTCTGGCCTGTCCCCCTTCAGGGGGATTTTGGACGAAAAATAAAGAATACGCAAAACAAATCAAAATATGCCCAAAAACGAGCAAAAAATAGTCCCCAGACTATTTTTTGTCTATTTTTGAACATTCCCCCTGTAGAGGGACAGGCCCGACTTAAGATTAGGTCGTGCATTCAAGGGGCCCAAGGACACATAAACAATTTTTTCTCCTCGATGAAGACACAGCAGCCTAGGGCCCCTTAAACGCGACCCGGAAGCGAAGAGCTCCCCAGACTTTCGGCGACGGCTGAAAATCGAAAACATGATGCAGATTAGTTCGCCAGTCCTCTACACAAGCCTTTAGACCGAGCCTGCTCGGTACGACACCGTTAAAATAACCCTGCAAGGACGAAGGACCCCGGACTCGGGACCCGGGCGGAGGAGGAGGAGGAGGAGGAAGAGGAGGAGGAGGAGGAGGAGGAGGAACCGAGAACGGACAGTGGCGGTGTGTGTGTGTGTGCACCAAACCCCATATGGTCCCAACGACCACTTATATTATATAATGAGGCCACACACAACGACTCTAGAATGATGACGCCCAGTGCATACTCAGTAAGAGCCCAAGCGGCAACGTGGCTGATAGAAAACATCCCCAGGATCCAATCAAGACGGGGGCGGGAGCGGGAAGGGGGAGCGAGGGAGGAGAGAGGGCGACAGAAAGCCACAACAGCTAGGGATTCCCGGGATTCCCTACCTTCTTTTATATTTTCTGGGTTTTCGTCTTCCCCCCCCCACTTCCCAGATTTTCGGGTGAATCGACGATTCATTGTGTCTGTGTGTTTTTTGTTTCCCTCCTGAGGCATGTCCTCCTACAGGCGGATCTTGGAAGGAGCCATCTGCACCGAGCAGATTCAAAGAGCAAGAACACATCGCCACCAGCCTCTTCTCGAGCATTCCTCCCGTGGAAGGGACATGCCCTCCCGGACGATGCCCCGCGACTGGACCGCTCCGGCATGGAGCGAAGAAACGGCCACAGAACGCCTCTGGCACGACTGCGCTCTGCTCTGTGCCGCGGCGCCCGTGGCCGCTCGGCTCGGGAGCGCCCGCCGCGGCATGCGCAGCGCCCAGCCAGCATACAGTCGGCGGCGAGGGCCGCCGCGGACGGCCGGCCGCGGCGCGGGGGGGGCCCTGCGGGCGGGAGGGCAGGGCGCCCAGGACGCGCGCGGCCCTGCACGCAGCGGTGGCGCGGCCGAGGCCTCCGCGGGCTCGGAGGCACCTGGCATGACACACTTACGGTGAAGTCGGGCGTGTCCCCCTACAAGGGGGATTTCGGGCGAACGATAAAAATGCTCGACAAAATACTCAACAAGATTCCCCTACAGGGGGGATCTCGGGCGAAGGGTACAAAAAACTTCACAAAATGCCCCCCGAATGGGCAAACAGTGTGTCAAACAATCGTCGGCGGCACGGCCGGGCCCGCGGGGCCCGCCGGCGGCACGGCCAGGCCCATCGGCGCGCAGAGTTTTAAGTCGGGCCTGTCCCTGCACATTCAAAAATAGTCAACAAACAGTCTGGGGTCAATCTTTTGAACATGTTTGGGGATCTTTGGAGTATTTCTGGAATCTCTCATATTTTTCGTCCGAGATCTCCCTGTAGGAGGAGAGGCCCGACTTGAGCGCAGAGGGGGGGTCCGGGAGAAGGGGGGGAGGGGCTTCTCGGGAGGCTGCCTCTGAGACGGCGCGGGGCTTTTACACCCGTGGGCTCGGCCCGCGCCTTCCCGCAGTGCAGGGCTGCCTCTCCGAGGCGCCCTGGCCCCCCCCCCCTGCCCCCCCCCCCCCCCCCTCGGCGCGCGGCCGAGGAGCACGAGGGTAACCGCTCCAAGCAGCATGGCTGCCCCAGCAGGGGAAGAAAAAAGCGGCACGGGCATACTTTCTCGGAGGCCCACGCGAAAATCTTGGATCGGCGCTGCCCCCCCCCCCCCCCTCCCCTGGAGGGCAGCCAATCCGCCCCCAGAATAACCACCCTCATACGCGAGGCCGTGTAGTGGACGCACCCAAAGAAGGAATCGAGCAGGGCAGGGCAGGCAGGGCTGTCTAGTAAACGCCCAGGGCCGTTTAGCAAACGCCAATGATCGGGTCTTGGTGTTTTTTCTTCCCTTGATCTCTGGCGCGCGGAGCGCGCCAGGGACGGCGCCAGAGACGTCGCCTAGTGACGCCCAGCGCCGATTCAAGAAATCCGCGCGAACCTTCACAAAATTTTGTTATCCCGTACGGGTAGCTATGCTAGGCTACATGCCGTAACCTACTTCTCGGGAAATCTGGCGCAACGAATATTATGCTTGTAGGTGGCACTGCGATGCGTGACCAGGCGCTGCACAATTCGAGAGACAGCCGAAACGGGACATGGGACATCGCCCCTATTTGGCACGCGATCGAAATAGATAAAACCAGCAATCCCCTGTTCAGAGCTCATGCCTCGGCTCTGGCCGAATCGCTAATCGAAAAGAGATGAAAAACACAGTAGACTAGTGGTCGAAACGTAACGCCCCCTGCTGCCCCTCCCTGTCAGAACGACTCCCATGCCTCCTTCATCACTGTCACGTCTCCCCCTATCCGTCCCAAGCATGAACTGATCCAGAATACGTCGGATATTTCCCGGATCTGGCCTCACAGCAACCTGCTTCGGAGGGGTTCGACGTCGCCATCATGGCGAATCGAGCGCTTGACCGAGAACGCCTCCTCGGACAACCCTCTCAAAAATCCGCGCGGACCTCCCAGAAACCGTGGCTCTGCCCTTCCTCCGATCTCAGCCGCGCCGGCTGTGCGGCAGCTCGAGACGCTGACGCCTGGCACCGGGCCGTGGGCAGTGTGTCGCGCCGAGGCGTGGTGGGCCCGAGCCGGCGGCGCGACACGCTGAGCAAGAGGCCCTCGTCGTGTGGCGTGCGGGTCACAGCTCGGGTGAATTCGGGCGCGTCCCCCTACAGGGGGATTTAAGAAGAAAAATAAACAATACTTTAAAAAAATGCTCAGAAGATGCCCAAAAGTACTCAGAAAATAATCCCCATATTATTTTGGTCTATTTTTCAAAATAATCTCATTACTATTTCCTGACTAATATTTTTGACTATCTTGAAATTTTCTTACTCAAGAAATAGTCCCCATATTATTTTTTGACTGTTTTCGAATCTTCCCCCTGTGGAGGGACAGGCCCGACTGAAGGCTTTCGGGTCACAGCTCGGGCCTCCGGCGGCCGTGCGAGGCCCCGGCACCGCCAGGACGCCCACGCGGCGAGGCAGAGCCGACGGAGCGCACCCCCCCCGAAGCCGGAGGACCGCCGAGAGCCAACAAGAGCATGCCAAGACCTCAGGCCTCGAGCCCGAAACGTGCCCCGTCGCCCTCCTCCTCCTCCTCCTCCTCCTCCTCCTCCTCCTCCTCCTCCTCCGCCTCCGCCTCCGCCTC
>CAUYUJ010008324.1:344837-457337 GCA_963575745.1 Prorocentrum cordatum
CGCCCGCTTTCAGGCCCTAGAGCCATCACAGATCGAGGCGCCTCGAAACGTGCTGCAGAGAGCCTGCTTTCTTCAGGCTCCGGCAAGTTGAACTGCATGGACGAAGGCGGGGGGCCTGAACGTGAGGCGAGCCGCAAACGACTGAACGTGCGGGAACCACGCAAGTCCGTAGGCACTTGCACGCTAGTATTCGTCTGAAGAGGGGCGAGGGGGGTGGGGGGGAAGGGGGGCGGGGCCGCGAACGCCTTGCAAGTAAACTTGCTTGAATCAAAAAAACAAGCAAACTCATAGGGTCTGGGGCTCCGGCCGTGACCTTGCGCGAGCCTGTGTTGACGATGCTTCTTCCGCGGCGTCGGATCTCGGGGGTAGGGGGCGGAGGAGCACGAGGGCAAGGACGACGAGGCGCAGGTGGGAGAAGGTCATAGAGGAGGAGGAGGAGGAGGAGGAGGAGGAGGAGGAGGAGGAGCAGGATTGGCCGCACCGCGCACAAGGGGAGGGGGGAAGGATTCTCAGAAGGAGGCTGCTTCTTAGGAGGCGTCGGCCTTGCATCCAAAGATGAGACCCGCGCCTTGTCAGAAGCAGGGTGCTTCTGAGGAGCCTTCCCCCCTCCCGCTAATTACCCTCCTCGGCGCCCCAGACCCCCGACGTCACGATTTTTTTATCAGACCCCGGAAATCTCGACCCACTCACCGGGACCAACTTTTTCGTCCTGAATCGTTTTCTGACGGTCCCGTGGCCCGGAAAGGGCACCCAAACGCCGCACATGGCGGAACACCTCCCGTCGCGATTTTTTCATGACTCGAGGGGGGTCTGGGGTCGGGATCTTCTGACCCGGGTCAATCGTCAGTCAGGCCTGGCAGGACAGGATCCTGCAGGACCCTGCACCCAAACAGTGGTCAATGCGACCCTGGCCCTGCAGGATCCTGCAAGATCCGGCGCTCTGACTGACCCCCGTTTGCACTGACCCCCGTCTCAGCCCCGATGGGGAGGGGTCCGTTCTCCAGGCTGCACCGCCACGCTCCCGTGCCGGACGCGGCGGACGGGGGGAGCCTCCTGCCGCGCGAATTCCGCGGGCCAGGCCTCGAGAAGAGACGCCGTGTGAACGTGTTGCGTCTGTTTGCGACAGTGCGTCCTATGGGGGAGACTCCACCTGCTTGAACCAGGCGCCCCAAAACAGCCGAGATCCACTCCATGGGGGGGGAGGGGGGTGTGCGAGGGCCCGCGCCGATGTGGGAAGGGGGGCATAGCCCTGGAGACCACACCATACCCTAGAGGTCCACCACTCCGAAAAAATTGGAGCGGGCGGTTTTGGGCCGTTTTCGGCCTCTGGGGGCCCTGGACGGGCCTCGGGAGCGTGGAAAAACGACTCAGGACGAAAAACTGGCCCTAGGGAAATGGTCCGGACCTTCGGGGCCCAAGCATCCGAAAAATGGGAGCAGCCCGACGTCTGGGCTCTGCAGACCACCACACTGCAGGGTTCTGTGTTGGAATCGTTTGCTTGCTTAGCGTTCCGCCGCGGCGGTCCCGGCGGCATGCTATGCCCTGCGAGCGGATAGCGTGTCGCTCCGCTCCGCGGGGCGGGAGGCTGCGGAATGCTCGGGACGTTGACGCTTGGGAGTCGGGAGTGGGTAACGTGTCGAGCCGCAGGGTGGTGAGCTAGAACCGACGGAGCGACACGCTATCCAAGAGTTCCCGACCGTAAGACCCCCTCAAACCCTACCTCGAAGGGCGTTCATCACACTCTAAAGGGGGGCCGAGGCGCCCTCTGGGGTCCGAAGTACTTTGCCGGAGGGCTCTGAGAACCACTGTCTGAGAGCCCTTTGGGCCGCCCTGTGCCCTGACCGTGGCGATCCAGAACCCAGCGGGAGACATCACGTGCACCGCCAAGAGATATCCGTACTCTCACTTTCTGATATTTCGTTAGTTTGTTCCGTGGAGCAATTGTTCACGGCGCCACCGCATAAGTAGGCAATGCGAAACATAGGTTTTCGCTGGCGAGCGATTCTTATGCCACCCCTTTTGCCACACCTCGATATCGTACCGAGGGGCACTTTGTGGTTCCCCCAAGGCACCGACGCCAAAATAAAGATCACAAGTTCGGACATGTCGCATCCGTGGTAAATGTTGAAGCCACGCCGTCGCCATCATGTGAAGAATATATGTATGGATCGAAGACTGCAGTGGAGCTTCGCGCCATGCACCTTAGTCCTTGAAATTGGGTATGCAAGCGGAATGGCAGGAAGGTGGAACCGACAATTTAGCGATAAGTTCTTGTTGTCTTTTCCAGCATCCCCGTTACAATAATGGTACTCGTGATACTTCCTCCATGTTTCTTGTTCCTCATTCTCGCCCTACCATGCGTATTCTCCCAATCCTCCTCAGCTCTTTTTGTGCAGGCTCCTCCTTGGAGTGCCTCTGGGGGCCTCGCGGAAGTTTTCAGGCTTTCTTGAAGTTTTCTGGAGACCTCCTGGGCGTCTTCTGGGGGCATCTGGGGGCTTCCTCGGGCCACCCTGCCTCCAACCGCGGTTTTCCTGAACGACCGGGTTACGTTTTGGAGTACTTTGGAGGGTGTCTTGGGACCATCTTGGGCCGTCATGGGGCTTTCTTAGGCCATCTTGGAACCCTGTTGTGCCGTCTTGGGGCTGGGGCTGGGGCTCTCTTGGACTGCCTGGAAGACCTTTCGGATGATTGCGGGGCGATTTTCGAGCCTCCCAAGCGGCTTTGGACGCCCTGAAGACAGCCGTCTTGGAGCGTCGGGAAGCCGAAAAGAGGAGAACCCCACAATTCACCAAAAACCAGAAAGACAGTCAATGCATTTTGCCTCTTGGGGCCTTCTTGGGAGTGCTATTGGAAGCCTCCTGGAACGTTTTGGAACGATTTTTGGGGGTATGACGGCTTCTTTGGGGTCGTCGTGGGCCGTCTTGGGGTTCTCTGGGGTCGTTTCGGGAGCGCGCCGGAACGCCTGGAGACCTCTGGGGCCGTTTTCGGGCTCTCTCTCGCGGGGTTCTCCCGGGTCGTCTGGAGGGTTGCCCGAGAGGCCTGGGGCGGGCCAAATGTGTCAGGTGTGGGGGACGTGTGCGCTGTTTCCGGGGCCCCGGGCCCTGTGAAAAGATATGATTAGGAAAATGTCTTGTATAGATATATGTGTTTTGTAGATGTATGTGTATAGAATGTACAAGATAAAAAAAAAACAGCGCTTGCGGCAGTGACTACCACGAGAAGATCCATTTGGGGCTAACTATATTCTGCAGTCGATCCCCGACTCGAAATCCCCGCAGCTTCAAGGGGGCCCGCCCCAGACCCCGCGGAGCGGTGGGCGTGGCTGCTGCCCGCCCGAAGGGGCAGGCAGACGGCCAGTACTTCCACCGCCCCCCCGATGATGGGCCTGTTTTCCACCACCACCACCACCACCACCACCACCACCACCACCACCACCACCACCACCACCACCACCACCATTCATTGGAGGGGGGAAGGGGGAGGATGACGAGAAGGAGGAGGAGGAGGGCGAAGAGAAGAAGGAGGAGGAGGAGGTGGAGCAGGAGGAGGACCACCTCCCCCTGCAACTTATGGTGGTGGTGGTGGTGGTGGTGGTGGAAAACAGGCCCATCACCCGAGGTCCTGCAGCACGAGCCCGACGCTGTGAAGTAAGTCTTTTTTGATTATCCTGGGCTTCAACATCTGGCCGAAGCGTGAGGGAGTGGCCCAGACCCCCTCGGGCAATGAAACAATCATGACGGGAGTTTTTTTGCTATTTTCGGCCTCGGGGGGCCCTTACCGGCCCTCGGGACCGTCAAAAAACTACTCGGGATGAGAAACCAGTCCAGGAGAATGGGTCGAGACTTCCAGGGGTCGACGCAATGAAACAATCATGACGTCGGGGGTTCTGGGGGGGCGGGTCTGGATCTGGGCCGGTGCTTCATCGACCTGCCTGCACCAACCGCGCGAGCAGACTGTGGTCGGGGGGGGGGGCCCGCCCAGTCGCCAGGAACGGGCCGCCCGAAGCAGCCCAGCTCTGGTCCAAGGGGGGCGGGGGCGGGGTGGGGGGCGCGGGTCCGCGCCGATCGGCGAAACAGTGAATAGAAACCGGCGATCAGACCGCCACCCTCGCCCGAGGGGTCTGCGGTCGGGAGCTTCTGTCTAAACCGTGAGGCCGCGGCGGCTAGGGCGACACGCGAGGCCTTGCGACCGGACAGCGTGCAAGGGCACGCTCGGCACGTGGACGCTGGGGGTCGGGAAGAGGACAGCGTGCCGCGCCGAAGCGTGGTGGGCCCAGAACCAGCGGAGCGACGCGCTAGCCCAGATCCCCCAAACTGTGCTCCCCCATGCGCCCGCCCCCGCCCCCAAAGCATCCGATGGTGAAACAAAAGCACGGGGTCTCGGAAAGTCCCCGGCCCGTTCCCTGGGACGGAGCTTCAGGACCGAGTCGTGTTCTTCGACGGTCCCGGGGCCCAGCGAGGGCCCCTGGAGCCAGGAGAAACAACCTCCAGAATCAAGCATGACGTTCTGGAGGTCCGAACGAACTTCTTGAAAAGGCGCTGGGCCCGACCTCCTGGCGCGTGAGGCGCAGGTGCGGCACATGAGGCGCCGCCAGGGGGCCAGCGCCGATCCAAGAAATCCGCGCGGAGCTCAAACATCAATTCGCAGAAGTACGAATTGTTTCTCCTTCGATGACACACTCAAATTTGGCGGTGGATCATGGCACAAACTTCTGACCCCGAAGGCTCCAGAACCCTCGTTCCTCCAACTCCGACGCCGTGATGTTTCACAACTCGGGGGCCCCTGGAGATGTGGACTCCTTCCCCAAGACCAGGCTCTCATCCCGAATCGATTCTTGACGGTCCCGGGGCACCGCAAGGGACCCCGGAGACAGAGGATTGCTCAAGTCCGCCCGCTGTGATGTTTCCACGGCGAATAGGGCCTAAACACCGCCTCGAGATTACTCTTTTCATTCGTTCCGTTACCCGGGGGCGGAGGGAGGGGGCGGTAACGGTCACGCTTTGGCCAGGTGGGGTACGTCGGGGCGGGTCTATCGCCATGGTACGCGCGCAAATCATGTGGGTTGGGGGAGGTCCAGGTCCCTCCGCACGTACAATCGTTACTGGTATCCGGGGGATTTGGTCCGGGCAACAGCCGTCACGCGCCAGAGGAGCGAGAAACAAGCAATCTCCTCTCGGGGCCTGGCTAAACCTCGGGAGGGCGCTACGCTGGGTCGGAGAAGCGCTCAGTCTTCCGAGCCATACGCCCGTTCGGTAGCCGCCACGTGCCGGCTGTAGAGCCGCTCGGCCTCCGCGTCCTTCCCGCGCAGCTCCATCAGCTGGGCGAGGTTCTGAAGGGCCGTGAGCGTGCCTGGGCTGAGCCACCCATGAGACCCTGTGGTTGCATTTGTTTTCGCACCTGGCTAGTTTGCCTCGATTCGGGCCCCGGGACCATCACAGACCGATCCGACTCGAGCCATGCTGCAGAAAGATGGGGTCTGGTCTCGGGTCGTGATTTCTCGCGATGCTAAGTTTGTTACGCATCGTCGGATCTCAGATGGGCGAGGTTCTGCATGGCCATGAGCGTGCTTGGTTTGAACCACTGCATGAGGGCAACATGTATGTACATATCCACTGCGTCTCGGATGTTCGGGCTCCCACCCCTAGAAACCCGAGACGACGCAGTGGGTGTGCACAAGCACCTGGCCTCTGGCCAGGCCAGGTGCGTATCCATACCCACTGCGTGGTTCTCGGGTCCTTGGCACCCCTTCTCCCAAACACCACGATGCCGTGGATGTGGATATCAGAGTGAGGTTGCCGAACGGTCATTCGTTGTCCCTGGGTGCGTCGCTTAAGTGGGTTTCTGCGGTTGAGACTGTTGTTGGTTGCGTTATTGCTTATTGCTTGTTGTTTTTGTGATTGTTGCTGCTGCTGCAGCTGTTGCTGTTGTTGGAAATTCTGATTTCGAAACAGCCCTCATTTCGAAAGAATATGTATCGTTGATCCCCCTGGTGACCGTTGCATTTTTCAAATGAAGTACTCCTCCCGGGCCTCGCACCCGGTTTTTCAAGGAAACTGTATGGTCACCAAACTGGGCCCCTGGCCCCAGACTTACAACAACGGCAAGAACAACGGCTCCCGACTGATACTTCCACACAATGTATTTCAAATTCGGGCTCTCGCGCGGGACTTCTCATCATTTGTTCAGGCATCGCGCTCTCGCGTGGTCTTCCTCACAATATATTGCCGCTCCGTGCCCCCAGCACTCAAGAATCATGCTCTCGCGTTGGTCTTTCTCACGATTTACTTGAGAAGCGCAATGAAGCTCGAACCTTCTTTCATGATGGGTGGACGCTTTAGCGACCCGCGCGCTCGATCCGGCCGTCTGGGCCCGCCCGCCCGACCTGCTCGCCAGGGTCCTCCCGCCCAACAAGCCAGGCTGGTTCTGCCGCTTGTGCTGCTGCTCCTGACCCTCCTCATGCAAGTTTTCTCGTGCTCCATCCTTCTCCCTCCCTTTTGTCTCTTCCCTCCTCCCCACCTTGCCCCTGTCTTAGGGGCTGCGCCAACTACGCGCGGCAGGTAGGGAACATATAACTCCCAAGGGGGGCAAGATCGAAGACGAAGAGGACGGGCACCGAGGGCTAGGATTTACGTGCTGAGTACGAACATACTTGTAATGATTGAATGCTCATTTCTAAAGAATAATTATTGCTGGTCTCTGGAAACGGTTCCGCGCGCTCTCGCCTTGACGCCGGCTGCAATTCCTTTGAAAACAAAACTCCCAGTCGAGCGTGGGTTTGAATGTAAATGTGTGCCCTTGGAGGCCCGGCTACAACGACAACGGCTCCCGCTCGATACCTCCTCTCAAACTACCCCGAGACGCCCTGGCCAGAAAGGCGCCCGAACTCAGGAATGGCGCTCCCGCTCGACTTCCTCGCGGTCCAATCGACAAAGGCTCCTGCTCGATATTTCCTCACGGTTTACTCCGAGAGCCGCTGGCCAGGAAGGCGCCCGAACTCAGGAACGGAGCTCCCGCTCGAGACTAATAGAATTGGTGGACGCCCAACTACTGCGAATCTCGTTCGATAATCCCTCAAGGTGTATTTCCAGAAGCCCTGGCCAGAGAGGCCCCCGAACCCAAGATTGGCGCTCTCGCTCAAAATTCTCTCGTAATTCAAGCAAGTTGGTGGAGGCCCAGACACGGCGACAAGGGCTCCCGCTCGATATTTTTCAATATGGATTCCGAAATCCCCTGGCAAGACAGGCACCTGAACTCAGAAACGGTGCTCTCGCTCGAGAGCACCTCGCACTTCAGTCAGTGAGCGACCAGGAAGATCTTCCCCCTGAAAGGGGGCGCGATCGAAGAACAAGTGGGCGGGTATCGAGGGTTGGGCCATACAGACTGCAAGACACGCGCGCCAGTAAAAGCGAACAGTTTTGAAATGATTGGTGTTGCTGTTGCGGGTGGCGCTGCTGCTGTTTTTATTGTTTTGAACTCTCATTCGTGATGTATAATTACTGTTGGTCCCCATGCTGATGCACGTTGTGTTTTTCCCCATATCCTAAGGATTGGGGTTCTTGTTATTACTCTGACGCCTCCCACGCGCGGACTCCTTCCTCCCGCTCGCGCCTCCCTCCTCCCAATGATAATCACCAGATAAGACAAGACAAGATAATATACTACAATATAAGATAAGATAGCACAAGATATGATAAGGTAAGATAAGATTTATGACAAGGTATGATAATATATAAGACAAGACAGCCTATGTATTAATAAGATAAGACAAGATATGATGCGATAAGATGAGTTGATATAAGATAAGCTAAGACAAGATAAGAGATTTCAAGATAAGATAATATAGAGGGTAATAAAGGTAAGGTAAGATAGGACTCGATAAGATAAGATGAGACTCACTCTCACTCAGACTCACTCACAGTCACATTCACTCACACTCACACTCTCTCATGATCACAAAACGCTTCCAGGGGCATCATTTGGGAGCCCCAAGGGGGAGCCACCCTGGCTGATCTCACGAGCCCGTTCGCGCCGATTTTGGTGGGACGCCTCAGCTAGAATTGCCGTTTGGCCTCCCCAACATGTATCTCTTGAGAGCCTCATGGTCACAAAACGCTGCCAGGGGCATCATTTGGGAGCCCCAAGGGGGAGCCACCCTGGCTGATCTCACGAGCCCGTTCGCGCCGATTTTGGTGGGACGCCTCAGCTAGAATTGCCGTTTGGCCTCCCCAACATGTATCTCTTGAGAGCCTCATGGTCACAAAACGCTGCCAGGGGCATCATTTGGGAGCCCCAAGGGGGAGCCACCCTGGCTGATCTCACGAGCCCGTTCGCGCCGATTTTGGTGGGACGTCTCAGCTAGAATTGCCGTTTGGCCTCCCCAACATGTATCTCTTGAGAGCCTCATGGTCACAAAACGCTGCCAGGGGCATCATTTGGGAGCCCCAAGGGGGAGCCACCCTGGCTGATCTCACGAGCCCGTTCGCGCCGATTTTGGTGGGACGTCTCAGCTAGAATTGCCGTTTGGCGTCCCCAACATGTATCTCTTGAGAGCCTCATGGTCACAAAACGCTGCCAGGGGCATCATTTGGGAGCCCCAAGGGGGAGCCACCCTGGCTGATCTCACGAGCCCGTTCGCGCCGATTTTGGTGGGACGTCTCAGCTAGAATTGCCGTTTGGCGCCCCCAACATGTATCTCTTGAGAGCCTCATGGTCACAAAACGCTGCCAGGGGCATCATTTGGGAGCCCCAAGGGGGAGCCACCCTGGCTGATCTCACGAGCCCGTTCGCGCCGATTTTGGTGGGACGTCTCAGCTAGAATTGCCGTTTGGCGTCCCCAACATGTATCTCTTGAGAGCCTCATGGTCACAAAACGCTGCCAGGGGCATCATTTGGGAGCCCCAGGGGGGGTCCACCAGGGGCTTCATAGTCACCAAACGCTGCCAGGGGCAGCATTTTGGCTTCCCAAAGAGGAGTCGACCCGGGCCTCCTAGTCGCCAGACACTGCCAGGGGCACCATTGGGATTCAGACTCGCACCCAGACTCACTCATACACAAGCTCACTCACACTCAGATTCATTTCTTCAGAGTCAGGCACACACAGACGTACCCATACTCAGACTCACCCACACTCAGGCTCACCTAACCCAGACTCCGTCAGAAGCCAGTAGCGAAGAGAGCAGAGAGGAGAGAGAGAGAGAGAGAGAGAGAGAGAGAGAGAGAGAGAGAGAGAGAGAGAGAGAGAGAGAGAGAGAGAGAGAGAGCGAGAGAGAGAGAGAGAGAGAGAGAGAGAGAGAGAGAGAGACCGGACAAGTAGGCGGACCAGGGTCCGTCCGCGAGGCGCACTGCGGTGCGACAACCCGCCAAACACTATTTGCGGCGGTGCAGCCTTGAGATACGAGGGCGGGCAACAAACCCCCTCCCCCGGCGCAATGCGACTGACGCTACAGACGGCGGACAGACAGTGAAGATCTCACGTGTCAGACCGCGTGACGAAGAAGGCCCCAACAAGAAAGGCGACGTGCTGACACGTGGCTAGGCGGCTTGGCAGACCGCCAGTTGGGCGCTTGGCCGCAACGCGGCGCGCAGGGACGGGGCACCCCCCGCCCCCACGCCCTGACACCGTGGACGCGGGGCCACGCGTGCACACGGGCAGGCAGAATGGCGGAGATTAGCGCGGGGCTCCAGGCGGAGCGCCGCGGAGCGATGACAGCATAGCATGGAGGGTGAGTGGCGGCGCAGCACCATCGGGCGAGGGTGTAAGCAGCTCGGCGAAGGCACGCCCGGCGCGGTGGAGGCGCTGGAGCAGAGGGCCTTGACGGGCTTGAGCAGCGGCAAGGTCGGCGGCGAGAGCAGCACACCTCTGCTGAAGAGCGGCCATAGACTGGGACAGCTCGGCTTCGCGGTCGGTGAGGGGCGGCTGCTCTGTGCCTGCGGCCGCGGGCCTCGTGGCGGGGACGAGGTCATCGGTGCGCCTGGCCAGGTGGTGGACCAGCGCGGTGCGGCGATCCGCGTGCTGGCGGCCGTCGCCCTTGCGAGGCGACTGGAGGGTAACGCGCGGTCCCAGGGCTGAAGCCGCTAGGGCCACGCCCCGTGAGGACGGAGGAGCCGCAGCCTCGCACCCAGCAACAGTAAAAGCGTGGACGGGGTGCGACGGCCTGACTGGCTCAGTGCCCTGCGGGGGGGCTGGAGCCGCCCCCGCGGGCTGGCGCTGGTGGGGGGACGGGGTGGGTGGCACGGGGGGACCAATCATGATGCCGTGCGAGGGCTCGGAGGTCGGCCGCGTGGTCGGGTGGCGTCTCGATGAAGCGGCATCGTCGGCAGCGTGGGGTGTCGGCGGGGCGTCGTCTATGCTGCCACTCAATCCGAGGGGATCATAAAGGTCCTCGTCGGCGTCTTGACGGTGAGCGACGTCATCATGTGGGTGCGATGTCGCTCTCGGTGGCGGAGTCGAGGTGGGCGTCGAGAGGCTGCCCGACGGGGCAGGGTTGGCGCTGGCTGGCCCGTCGTCCAGGAAGTCTAATCCCCCGCCGAAGCCGAACGGGTCGTCCTCCTGTTCGTCGTGCATCGCCCGTTGGGCCTCGGCCCAGAGCTCATCCGGGTTCTGCGGGATGTATGGTCCAGCCGCGGGTGGTGCCTGGTCCGACAGCAGGGGGTTCGGTTCCATTTTGCTGAGTTCCGCTGCTGTAAACCCAGCCCTGCGGTGTGGGAGCGGCAGAGTACGGTGTCTGCGCTCGTAGATAGCGACAGCGACCCCATGAAGCACGGTCGCTTGGCGATGTCGTGTTTTGGCAGCTTCAACAATGTCGTCGGGGAGGTTGTGCGTGCGTGCCGCCGCTGTGGCAAGGGCGTCGGCCTGACGGTTGAACTCCTCCGCGATGGGCCCGATGAGCCCAAGGTCGATGCCCAGGTCTCCCAGGTGGCTGGCGATTTTTTCGACGCGAAACATGTTGGGCTTGGCCATAACACATCGGTGGATCTTTTCCCAGAGCTCCGCGTGCGTGCCCTGCGGCGCTGGATGTCCGTCGATGATGCTTTGGAACCCATCGACCACCGCCTGGTTGTCCACGAAAACGTGCACGGGCCGTTCGGCACATGCCGTAAGGTGGACAATGGCGAGGGTCTCCGCAACCTGGGCGTTCTGCGTTAGGCCGTGAACGCGTGCACTGTAGTTCATGCGGTGATCGATGCCGTAGTAGACGCCGTAACCCGCTCGTGCTAGCAATGGGATGGCTTGGTTGGTGCACGCACCGTCCGTGGCAGCATAGACCCATGTCCAACCAGTGTCGTAGTCAAGGTAGGTGGTGTAGGTGTCCTGGGCTGAAGCCGCAGGATCACCATCAGGGGAGGGCCGCGGAATGGGCTGTGGCAGCGGGTCCCTCGCGAGGTCGGCCTGCAGGTCGAGGAGGGCTGGGTCTTCGTCGAAGAGCCCGCAGTGTCTTGTGTGCGGCGGAAGACGGGCCCACTGGTCGTCACTGATGAGGGTGGTGAGAGGGAGTCTTTCTCGGGCCCAGCACTTACAGTCGCGGACAGTGTGCTCCTGAGTTTCCTCTTCCTCGTCACAGTAGCGGCACATGGGGCTGGGGTCTGCCGACGTGTTTGATCGGGATCGTCGCTGTTGGGTGTGGTCCCCGCCCGACAGGTAGTTCAGGAGGAGCGCCAGCTGCCAGGCAGTGCATTTGGCTGCTCCTTTAGTTCGCGCGAGCCACGTGCTGGCGAAGAGGTCAAGGCCCTGTCTGACAGAGGCGAGGTAGCCAAGGTCGTGTCGCCGTGGCTTGATCCTCCGCAGAAATGCCCTGCGTTGTGAGGCCCGCAGCATGTGCAGGAAGGCGTTTTGGGGTAAATTCAGCCAGCTGATCGGGCAGCCCCAGTCGTCGTACATGATGCCAAATGTGGGCCAGGTCCATCGGAGCTGCTGGAGCGACTGGACGAGTCGTCCGACGGGTCCTCCACCAAACAGGGTCTGGACGTGGTGTTGGAGGTCTCTGGCGAGCCCGCAGAGTGTAACGTCGCGGTTAACCTGTCGCCGCAGGCACAGGAATGCTTCACGCTGCGTGATGGCGTCGATCTCAAGGGCGTGTCCCGGCACGCACACGGCCATGAGAGTCCAGAACTCGACCCACTTGTTCCCCTTGGGGCGGATAGCCGCCTTGAGGGCGTGGTTGTAGGCAGTCTTGGCTGGGCCTGATGGTGCTTGAATGTCGGTGCCCGTGGTGCAGACGCTGGCAGCCAGGGATCGGGCGTGCCGCGCCTTGATAAGCATCGGCGACGGGAGCTTGCCAATGCGCGGCAGGCGGATAGTCGCCCTCCGTACACGGGCGTCTGCGGTGGCCGTGAGGTTAAGCGCGGCTGGAGCCGGCGCTGCCTCTGCGTTGATGTAACTCCCGACGAGCTTGAAGGAATCGACCACACGTAGGGGGCGATCCGCCAGTGTGAGCTGGGTAACGGCGGCGTGAAGCTCGTCGGTGAGCGCCCACCCTGCCACTTTACCAGGGTGAATGCGTTGACCTGAGAATCGATCAAACTTGGCGGTTTCGTCGAGAGATTTCTGCAGCTCAGAAGCGGTGTGGGTAGTGGAGTTGCTGTCGTCAACGAAGGTAGTGCTGAGTGATCGAGGAACGTATCGGTGCTGCCTCTTTGTCCACACGCACATGAGCAGCTTGATGTCATCCAGGGACCACGAGCTGCCCTGGAGGTGACCGTTTGTCCTGGCCAGGTCCCTGGAGTACGCTCCGTTCATGCGGATGTAGCGTTTGTGGTGTCTGTAGAAATTTCGGCGGACAGTAACGATGTCTTGTGGACACCCCGCGTGCAGCGCAAGGTTTAGACAGATGTCCGTGATGAGGTAGTCGAAGCACTTCTGTCGGTCAAGGGCAGCTCCAGCTAAGGGGAGGAGTAAAGTCCTGGCGTGTTCGATGCGCAGGGCGAGAGAGGTGCTGACATCCCCAATGGTGGCTTTGGGAACAGCGCCGAAGCTCGTGGCATGGGTCCATCCTTGCCGCCAGGTCGTGAGGCTACGGTAGGCCGGCGCTTCCCACGCATACATCCACACGGAAAGAACCGAGAGAAGTCGTTGGTCCGTCGGGAGTTCCCCTCGGCCTTTTCGGAGGCACGGGTTTGGCACGTGCAGGAGGGGCTCGGGGATGGTGCCAGTGCGTTGCATAGCACGTAAGACGCTGGCGAAGAGGCGAAGGATGTCGTCGGGTAACTCCTTAGCCTCCTTAGTTGTCCAGCCGTCGAGTCCCCCCGCGCGGCGCGGTGAACGGGTGCGAATGAAGTGGATGAGTTGGTCGTCGGTGAGGTGGAAGGGGGCTGCTGGTGATGGCGTAGGCAGCTCTTGGCGGTATTCGTCGTAGAAGTCCGCCCACGTCGGCATAGCTTCGGCGTCATGGCCCGCGCGAGCGCGGTACCTGCCCAAGATGGGCTCCCAGGTGTCGACCATGAGCTTAAGCATGTCTTTGGTGTTGGCAACAATAGCGTTGGCGGGGAGGGCGTCGGGAACCTGGGCAGGTGGTGGGCCACGAGTGTGGCCGTCGTCGTTGTCCGTGTCGAGCGAACTACCGTCGCTGGGGCTGAAGCCGCCGGCGTCGGTGTCGGCGTCACTATCGTCCGTGCTAGCTTGGTCAGGGTTGAAGGCGGTGGTGTCGCAGTGGAGCTGTGCATCGTCGGGAGTGGTAGGCGTGCGGAGATACGCCGTGGGCGAGCAGTCGGCAGCCCGTGCGTATATGGCCGCCTTTCGCCCGCTTGGCTCGCGGACACCCTCAGCCCAGATCTTGATGCGTTCAGCTTTGGCTCGGTTTGCACGTCGCGCCAGCTCCGAGTCTAGGTTTTGGATCAGACGATCTAGGTGCTCTCCGCGTGGTGCTGGCACGTCGGGGGTCCAGGCATCAGGAAAGGCCAGGAGGGCCGTGGGGCGCAGCTTGTGGCAGAGAAGGCGGGCCGCGGTCCACGTGCAGTCGATGCGTTGCGCCAGGTGCGGCGGGATAGCACGGCAGTCCATATGATGGTGCTGTCCGATGAAGCGAAGCTCGCAAAGTTGCCGATGGAGCTTGCGAAGGCGGTTCATGTGAATCGTGGAAGCTCCGTAGGTGGGAAAGGCGCGGGGGACGGCGGGTCGCTCCTCGAACGTGGGTGTGAGCCCGTGCATGGTAGGGGCCTTCTTTTTTGGGTGGTCTGGCGGTGGGGGCGGCAGGTCCCGCAGCCGGGTGAGATGGTACTCATGGCTGGCCTCGTTTGCCAGGGCGAACATGCGTTCCACATCGTCGCGTGTGTCAGCCTGCTCCATGCGGTCGTGGTATCGTCCTGCGATGAGGGTCCCTAATGCCTGAAGTTCGTGGTCCTCATGAGCTCCGTCGTTTGGAGGGTAAGGCGTGGGGGCCAGAAGGCGTGGGGCCGTGTGATCGAGGCGGCTAAGGTCGAGTGTGACCTGCAGGCCAACATGGGACTTCGCTGGCAAGTCACGCAGATAGCAGAAGTCGGTGACAAGGGATCGCGCAGCTTGGTTGGCGATGATATAATCGATGCGCGAAGTGCGGGGGCACTTGGTGACGCGGTCCCAGTCAGGGATATTGCCATATGTGTGCATGGTGTGGTCTGGTGTGCCTTCAGCGACGTTAAACCATCCGTGCTGCATCATGTGCAGCAGATGTGGATTGTCGTCGATGTTCGTGTTGGCGTCCATGCAAATGAAATACGGGGCTGAGCCGACCCTCGCGGCGGCGCAATCAGCAAGCCGAAACAAATCGGTGCTGTCCCCTCCAGCGACCCCGTAGAGGCTCGCAATGTAGATCCCAGCGGGACCGTGGTTGTTTCGTCGCCGCCTGCGGCGGTGCTGGGTGCAGAGCGGGAGGAAGGCCTCGTGCCATCGTTTCTTGGCCTTGAGGGTGGCGATACAGGTCGCAATGTCGTCGACGGTGGAGTCGACGATGGCGTCCTTAGAGAGGATGGCGACCCCACCCGAGGCGCCGGTGTTGCCCTCGACCGTGTGGTCCGTGCCACCGTGAGCAGCTTTGCGCTGAGCACGCGCCAGATCCAGGTCAGGTCCCAGACTGGCCTGGTATCCTCCGTGGTGTGGATTGGCGGCGTTGGTAGCGATGGCTTGCCTGGTAGGCTTGGCATGTCGGGTCTCCTGCAGTGCTATGACTGCGGCGTTGTGGTCGACACCTAGAGCGGTGATGGTTGGCCAGTTCGCTGGGAGACTCGTGATGTTGAGGCTGACGAGGTGGATGGAGCGACCTGGCCCATCTCCGTCGGTGGAGCTGGGGTTAGCACGCCCCGCACGGTGGAGGGCAGCCTGGCCGTCACCCAGGTAGAAGGCTTGGCCACAGTAGGAGCTCATGGCGTCGCGGCAGATTGGCTTGGACGGGGCTGAAGCCGCCGTCGGGCCAAAAGTATAGGCAAGGCATGGTCGACGCTGCGCCGGGGGGGGGTCATAAACATCGGCAAAACTGCCTCGAAAAATCCTCCTCACTCCTGTACCGTGGGGGACGGAGGGAGGAGAGGTGAGACGGCAGCAGGGGGAGAGGGAGGCGACTCCTCGATCCGTCCTGCCGAGCTCAAGAGCAAAAGCAAACCAGCGGCGGCAGCTCGGCGCGGCAGCGGCGCAGCGCGCGCGCAAATACTGCGCACGCGACACCGCTGGTCCGTCCTGCGGCGGCGCGCCCGCCCCGTCAGTGCCGTGATGAGCAGCATCAGCTGGAACAGCTTGTTCGTGTGCACCCTCCGCGCTCGCCTCGGGCGGTGGGCCCTGTGGCTGCGGCGGCGCACGCCCTGCCAGCGCGTCAGCCACTAGCTGGGCGTGGCGAGCGGCGCGGTCGGTGGCCTGGCGCTGAGCCTCGTCCATGCCCGCTGCCGTGAGGCACGCGTTGCGGACAGGGCTGACTCCACGCGGGGCCGCCGCTGCCGCGGCAGCGGCTGAGGTGGCGGGGCCGCCGCCGTGGCTCAGAGGGGGCAGCGGTGAGCCGCCGCCGAAGCCCGCCGCGAGGCCCTTGACGGAGTACTTGTGCTTGAAGGGGTCGAAGGTCGGCGCCTCGTCGAAGGCGACGACAACGCGGGTGGGCGGTGGCAGCTCCTGGTCCGTGGACGGCGTCGGCTCGAGGTCGACCTCGCCAGGTTCGATGGCGCTGGCACCGAAACGTGGCACCACCTCGGAGGCTTGGCCGTCAGCCTGAGTCTCGCGAGGCGGCGAGCTCGTGGAGCTCCCAGGGGGCTTGCGCGAGCTGTGGCGGCTGTAGGACCGGCTGCGCGGGACGCGCCCGCCCGTGTGGCGGTCACGTGGCGAGGCCACCTGGGCGTTAGCGCGCGCAGAGTCCGCCCTGCTCGGGGAGCGGATCGGCGCTGCGCAGGGTGTTGGGCTGGGCGGGCGGGAGCCGCCTGTGCCGCCCGCCGCCGAGGCTGCAGCCTGGTCAGGGTCGACGGCGTCGGGCCGGGGGCTGACGTGGTGGGCACTACCCTCGCTGTGCCGCGGGGAGGCGCTGTGGTGCGCCTGGGTGTGCGTGAGGACGAGCGGGACGAGCGGCTGCCGCTCGCGCTCAGGGGGGGCAGGTTTTGCCTGGGCAGGGCGCAGCGCTGCGGCCACGTTTGGCGGGGGCGTGTGTTGGCGCGGTTGCCAGGCACGCACGTTCGCCTCGCGCCATCCTTCGGGGCGCCCTGTCCTGCCACGGCTTGGTGCAGCCCCCTGGGCTGAAGCCGCAGGGGGTGCCACTGCGGGCTGGTTGCTGGCGGTGCTGTCGTGGCGGCCTGGGTAATGGCCCCAGGCACGCGTGGACCCTGGCACGGGCGAGGTGGCCCGTGGGGGAGCCTGCCCGAGTGCACGCGGGTAGCCGACGACCGCTGGGTGCACCCTGGCGTGGGGGGCGTGGCCGTAGCTGGAGGCGGCTGCTCCTGCCGCCGCGGGCCTGGCACCAATGGGGCCACGGTGATAGGCGGCGCCCCCGCCGTACACCGCGCTGTCGCCTGTCGGGACGCGCGCGGGAGAGCGGTTGCGTGGCGTGCTCGGCTGACCTGCGTCGCGTTGGTCGCGCTGCTGGGTGCGCTGCTGGTGCTGTTGGTAGCGCTGCTGGTCGGCTCTCGAGAGCGGGCGGGTGTCGGGGAGGATGGGCGGCACGTCGGGCCGCCGCCAGCCCTGATAGACGTGCTCGAAGGCATGGTCTGGGTAAGTCTCCCCGACGGGTGAGTAGCGCCGCACATGCTCCACGAAGTCAATGTTCTGCGGCTCGGGGAGCACCGTGATGTTCACAGCCCGCTGGTGCGCTGGTCCATAGAGACAGAAGCTACCACGGTTGCTGCGGTCGTGGTTCAACTCGGCTTCGGTCGTGGCACGACTCACCATGGCGTCACAGAGGCGCATGTCGTAGTCGAGAGCTTGAGGCCCAGGGCCGCCCTCGGCATCCCAGTACAGTACCACATCTCGCCAGCGCGTGCGGGTAGTGTGGATGCGCTCGGCGATAGACTCGCAGACGGTCCTGACTGTGACACGATCCCTGTGCATGTTGGTGATGGCTAGGGAGTAAGGTCGGCGGACCGCTTTGTTGAAGATGAAATCCTCCTTGAGGGCCTGGTGAGGGCCGAAGAGCACGTAGCCTTCCTTCCACAGCGGTTGGTCGGGAGACGGGTCTTCAGGCATCCCCGTTCCTGTGAACCCTGGTGGCCGCCTCGTGCCGTCGGGCAATCCCTGCTTGAGGACGCGACGCGGCCTCGGTGGTAGATACCATTGACCCTGGTATCCTGCTTGGCCTGGTTGCGGAGGCTCCCCCCCGGGGCCTGAAGGCGCTCGGGGGGGTTCCTTGAGGTCGTGCTGGGCTGGCGCGTTGCCGTATTGGCGGGCGAGGATGTGCGGAGGCATCCCTGTGGCACGGACGTCGAACAGGCTGTGCGGACGAGGCGGATGCGGGCATCTGCTGGAGAGGCAGCATGTGTCGGAGTCCCTGTTGTCGGTGCTGTACGCACACGTCCAGCTGTTGCAAGAGTAGTCCGTGGACCAGTCCATAGGTGCACGTAGTCCGCTGAGGGAGCAGTCCGGGCACGTTGGTTGGCCCGAGGTGCCGAGCTGCGTGTTGCGGCGGGCAGCACAATACTGACAGCATTGGAATCGGCACTGTAGGCAAGTCCAGCGTCCTGGTAGGGGCGGGAACGCTTGCTCGTCGGTGACTGCGTCGTCTGGGTGGGGTCGGGGTCGATCCCACAAGGGCCAGACGTCGGCGAACCAGGACTGGCCTGTAGTGCGGACCACCTCCGCGGGGAGGCGAGCGTCGTCAGCATGGCGCTCGATCCACTGGGGCCCCAGGTCCGCTGCGATCATGACCGTGCGCCAAGTGTCGTCCGCCTTGACGTGGACTTGGGTCGGTGCCCAGAGCCTGGTAGTGGTATCGCCATGGTCGTGGTGAAGGATGACCCAGCCATCGCGACCCGCAACCGCAGGGTCGATAACGCGGTGGCCCACAACGGTCGCCCCCCACGGTAGGTAGGCGCCATCGTGATGCTCGCCCGGGTCAAGCCAGACCTCGACGCCAGGGGCGTTCACACGGGCCCGCACATCGCGGACGTGGAAGGCGAGGACGTGGTAGGCGGTCGGCTCCTCTTCCGTCTCGATGTGCTCCCACGTCTCGATGTCGCTGCTGTGAGAGGTGGAGTTTCCGCCGCTCTGCCGTGACGAACGCGAGGCGGATCGCCGTGAGCGGGCATGGCCTCGGGCGAGGGCGGCGGCCGCGCTGATGAGGGACGGCGTACGGCGGTCGTCGGCTCCCGATGTCGTCGATGAGCGGTCTGGACTGTGTCCCAGGGCGGCACCTGGCTGATAGGTGTGCGATGGGCCAGACGCGGCCCCAGGGCTGGAGCCGCTGGGGCGCGGCGCTCGTACGTCGGACTGCCCCCGCACGGGAACGGCCTGCAAACCAGTGTACACCAGGTCGATCAGTGGCTGCGGGTCCAGCTGGAGCTTGCGAAGCGAGGCGCGCGGACGGGGCTGGTTGGGGTCGGCCCTGGTGGCTGCTTCGGTGTCGTAGTGCTGTGTAGCCCATGCTCGCGCTGCCTCTGGCGAGTATAGTGCCTGCGGCGGTGGCCACGCTGCCGCGGTGTCCAGCCGGCGCCAGGTGTTTGCTTCCTGGTCGCGGGCTTCAGCCGCCTCGCGGAGGTCTGGGTGATCGAAGCCGGCAATGTGGAGGGCGTGCGCACAGTCGCCCATGCCATAGGTGTGTGGGAGGGCACGGCACCTGGAGGCAGCTTCGGTGGGGGCACACCAGTCCATGCGGATGAGGAGGCCCAGGACCCGTGGGTAGATGAGGCGCGCTCCGTGAGCCTCCCCTTTCACGAAGTTGTGCCAGTTCTCACCGCGCGGCGGTTTGGTAGCCTCGCACATCCAGAGCGCGATGGGTCCCCAGGCGAGGGTGTCGTCTTCGAGGCTGCAGGGCGGGTGAGGCGGCACCGCGTACCACGCGGCCAGCGACGGGTGCACACTCACGTACGTGCGGCCGACATTTGTGGCGGTTCGACCCTTCGCTTCACGGCGGGGGCCCGGCAGGAGGTGACCTCCGTTGAAAGCGAGACGAGCCGCAAGGTCGCCGCGGGTCCCGTGCCAGAAGACCGTGGGCGTGTCAGTGGTGGGTTCACGGAGGTCCCACGTGAGGTAGGGGAAGATCGTCTCGCCTGAGTTCCCACCCGAGTCTTCCAGCACCCAAGTGAGTCGGTTCGGGGGCCTCTGCATGATGTCAGTCCACGGCGCCAACGCTTGGAGCGTTGGGTCATGGGTGAATCGAGGATGGTCGTAGAGTCGCAGGGCGTCTTTGATGTCCTCTGTAGTCACGCCACTGTTACCAAGCGCAAAGCCGTTCTGGTACAGGGAGGTGAGGATGCTCGTCGGCGGCACGGGGACCGCTGGGTCGCGCTGGATGGTGCTGCGTAAGTTGCGCGTCGGTGGCCTGAGGGCTGGGTGGGGCGTACCAGGGCCTGGAGGCGCCTGGGGCCTGGCGGGTGATGCGTAGCGTGCTCGCCGTCGTGGTGGTTGGGTGTCCATGTCGGAAGAGGAACCACGGGCATCTGCATGTCGGAAGATGGACCACGGGCTGTCGAGGGTGCGCTCACGTGTTTCACTTGCCTCGGCGTCGGTGGCCTGAGCTGTGGCGTCTTCGTGAGTCGGCGGGTTGCCAGAGGCCGCGCCGCTTGTGGGGCCGTCTCGCGGGGACGGGCTGGTCGACCGTGGTGTGACAGACGAGGCTCGCGATACCGCGGCAGTGACTTCAACAATGGCGGCGGTGGTGGCGGTGGTGACATCGGCGACTGCGGCGGCAACTGCAGCAGCATAGTGTTCCTGTAGCAGCGGGTGTCGAAGAGAGTGCACGTGCTGGCTCTCGGGGTCGTCGGGATGCGTGCGCGGCATTGTGTGTGTGGCCTCATCGCGCGGCCTCCTGATCGGTTGGCAACAGCGGAGGCACCACTGGGCCGTGGGTGAGTCCAGGGCGCGCGCACAGATGCGGGCTCCTACGTGTCCGACGGCTCCTTGAGCGAGAAGTTTGGCGCCGACCAGGAGAAGACCGCAAACCACTCCGCCTGTGGCAATAGCTCCGAGTTTGCCGCTGGCCCATTTCAGGGCACCCCAGAGGCCAGACCCGACTGCGCTGGCTCCGCCCGAGACGATGTCTCTGAGTTTGGCACTGGTCCACTTGAGAATACCCCACAAGGCGGGCGCGGCGTCGTATGCCGTTGTGCGTCGGGGCGTAGTGGACACGGATGGGCCTGGTGCCGCAGCTTCACGGCGTCGTCGCTGCCGGTAGCTGGGGTCTCGGCTCGGTGTCGGCAGGTACCCGTCGATCTGGTCCTTGTACGGCATGGCTACCACGATGGCATACGTGGCCACGAAGAGGCAGATGAGACAGCCGCAGCGTCGGGAGGCCGCTGCGCTGTGCGGGGCCTCGTAGGAGCCGCTGGCGTCGGGGCTCGCGTCCTCGATGGGATCATTGTCGATGCCAGCCTGCCAGTGGTCGACGGCGCTGGAGTTGGAGTCAGTCGCGTTAGCTCGGCAGACAAGGGTGCGGGGCGGGGTCCTGCCACCTGAGGTCTGAAGACGCCCAGATCCAGCCAATGCTGCAGCGGGGCTGAAGCCGCCACTGCGCGGGCTGGTGAGAGCTGGCAGTGCAGTGGAATGGCTTGTCTCGTCGGCGGCGGTGGCGCCTTCGGCGTCGCTGAGCTGTGCGCTGGGGTCGGCCTGGGCCGAGTTGATGGGCGCACTGCTGTGCGACAGGGGGCGCCCTGTGTAGGGTTCGCTGTCACGGTCGCGCTGGGCCGTGTCACCTGGCGGTGTCGTGCCGTCGAGGTCCTGGGTTTCCGTGTCGTGGATGGAGTCGTTCTGGCTATCGTCCGACACGTGGAACGAGTCCAGGGATATGTTGCTGATATCGCTGGCAGCGGTGTGCTGGAGCAGAAGCGGTTCGGCGTCGGCCGCGGGCTGGTCACACGTGGCGTTCTGGGCGAGGGGGCCAGCTGGCGGTGGTAGGTTTAGCGGTTCCATCGGTGCCGCGGCGAGCTCCGCCTCGACAAGCGGCTGCAGGTCTGGCGGGTGGTGCAGGATCGCATCCGCGAGATACGCCAGGGCGTCTTGGTCGGGCGGAGGGAGGCCTCTTGGCAGCAAGGCGTGGGCCCGTGAGAGGTATGGCGGCAGTGGTGCCGCGAAAGCCTCAGGGCCGACGAGCTGGGCACGAGCGCCCTGGTATTCCAGAAGGAGGCCAAAGTAGCGGGTGGGGTACTCGTGGCTGCCCTGGATACGAGTGAGGTTGCGGTTGGTGCGCTGTCTGTCGGGGCCCGCTCTGTGCCAGATATCCTCGCACATGTCGAACGCGGTGCGGTGGCGCAGGGCGTCGTTTTTCTCCGCGGAGTCCTCCTGGAAAAAGTGGTCGTACTGTGGCAGATGGAGCGTCGCCAGGACGTGCGGGACGCAGTCCTCGAGCCATGCCCAGCACACGTCCTGATGGTCCTCACCTGGTGCCCACGCCGCGGCGCACGGTATGAGCCGTGCTCGGATGTTCATCAGGTGCCAGAAAGCGGGGTCCTCCTCGGGTTCACCCCTGGCGCACAGAGGGGTAGTGGGACTCGTGGGGCTGAAGCGGGGCACGACAGCGGGGCTGAAGCCGCCACTGCGTGCCTGGGCCTTGCCAGCGGCCCTGTCGAGGATATGCTGCACGACGGTCGAGGACAAGCTGAGGACAGGGTACCATCGAGGATATGCTGTACGACAGTCGACCGCAAGCGTCATGTTGAGTGGTGGTAGCCCTCGTAGCTGAACTTGCATGCGGTGCGAGGCGTGGCCGGAGGACGCAGGAGTCATCTCAGCTGCGGCAACATCGGTGGTCGACTGCGATGCATGTGTCGTAGTTGACGAGGGCGTGCTCGTATGAGACATGCTGGTACTCGTCGTAGACGTCGTAGTAGCCGTCGAAGTCCCAGGGGGGCAGCGCGTGGGGCGGGGCCCCTGATGCTGCTCAGGCCAGGCGCTCGCGGGGGCGCCCAGCGGCCCGGTGCCGCACGGACCAGCGGCGGCGGTGCTGTTCACGATCGGGTCCAAAATGGCGCTGTGATCGTATTTGTAGATGCTGTCATCGTAAAGGTAGAAGAGCGTCCCACGCTCCGCATGTCGCAGGAAAGCCTCTCCTCCGTGCTGGGGCGCACCGCCTGAAGACGGGTGTGCTCCAGCCAGCGAGGGGAGGGCCAGGCCGCAGGCAAGGCGCCACATGATGGCGAGGCCTGGCGGGCGGCGCGAGCGATGAGCCGAAAGCTGCGTGGCAGCACACGTCCTCAAATACCCCTGAATGCTCATGTACATTGCTACAATCACGCCCCCTGCAAGACTACGGGTGTCCCTACACCAGATAGCTTGCGCGTGCTGCTGCCAAAACAGACATGAGGTAACAAGAAAGAGATACGACGCGAAGAGGGGAGCGATGCCTCTGAAGGCGCTTCCTCGGAGGGCTGAGGCGGGCTCTCTGAGGCACCTTCAATAGGGTTCCTGGGTGGCCCGACCCTTGTCCTTGCCTTTGTCGGCCCCTGGGGGCCCCGTCCCTGGGGTGGCCTGGCCTGGCTGGTCGGTCAAACTGCAGGCTGCCGCGGGCTCGGCGGCCGCTGCGGCTTCCTCCTTCTTAGTTTCCAGAGTGGCCGCTTGTGGCAGGTGGATGGTGCCTCCCGTGAGGTGCCCGAGGAGGGTCTGGATGTCGCCGCGCAGTGCAGCGGCGTCGGCGGTTGCCGTCTGTTGCTGGGTGACGACGGTGGCAAGCCCCCGTTCCAGCCCTGAAACGTGCTCCGTGAGTGTGGCCTGGGAGGAGAGAACGCCCGCAAGCTGCACCTGCATGTTATCCACCGTGTTGGCTAGCAGCTCGTGCTGCTGTTCCATGTGCTGGATGCGGGTCGTGGCAGCATCGGGCGGTTTAGAGGCCGATGCGAAGCGCTCGCCGAAGGTGTTGAGTTCGTGGGAGGCCACGCTGTATTCATCACCTGATGAGAGGATCTCGACGTCGACGACGTCACCTGGTACTTCGGCGGCTGTGGCAGCGTCGCCTTCGGTGTGGCCCCCACCTTCTGCCGCCGCCGTGCCAAGCCAGGGGTCGTGGCCACCTGGTCCTGGGGCGGCCGTCGGTTCAGCGGCTCCGTCCGTGCCGTGCGGGGGCGCAGAGGAGCTGCGGCCTGGGGCGCAGGGTGGCCTTGCGTGCGGCGTGGCGTCACGTTTCCCGCTGGAGGAGCGGTGGCGCTTGGCTGAAGGCTCCTCCTTGGGGGTCAGGAGCGGTGCGACGCCCTTGCCTTTGGGCGTGGCAGTCATGAGGTCGTGGAGGTAGGGGCTCTGGGCCGCTTTGGTGAGGAGTGTGCCGGTGGCGGGGCTAAAGCCGCCACCACCGGCTGGCGGCGTCACAGGCTCTGTGATGGTGGTAGGCGTGACGATGGTAACGTTGTCCCGCTTCGGCGCCACCTCAGCCAGCGGGGCCTCGGTGATGCTCCACGGGATGGGGCACCCCGCGACCTGCACCGTATAGGTGAGTGGGGGCCGATGAGCGCGCACTAAGGCAAACTGGGCCGCAGTGGCTGGGTCCCAGGCGGTGTGGTAGACCTCACAGTCCCATTTAACGGACGGGCCCGTGAGAGTCTTGGCGAGCTGGGTCAGCGTGGCGTGGCGTGCCGCAATGCCAGTGATGCGGTAGCGCGTCTTGGCGAGGGTAGCCTCGCAGCCGCGGATGCTGACAGCAGCGGCCTTGGCGACGTCGGACCCCCGCGGAACACGGATCCCCAGCAGGCCTGACTTGCCGTGCCTGACGACTCCCAGGGCCTTGAACTCCACCGACTTCTGGAACGCGTCTGCCATCGTGATGGGCTGGTCCTCAGGGAACCAAACGGTCTGATACTTGTCGGCGGTGGGCTCGTCTGCACCTACGTTGCTGAGGTCGTAGGTGGCACCGAGTTGCCCTGATCCCGCCAGGACCTTGTCGACCGCTTGGAGACTGACGCCGAAGGTGGCAGCCAGGGACCTCTTTCCGACGCCCGATCCAAACCTGCCTAGGCTTTTGCAGGGTTCGAGGATGGTGACGGCTTTAAAGTTGCCGTGGAAGAGGGCCTTGAAGGTGTCCTGGAGCTGGCTATCGAGCTCCTGGCGGCGAGCGTCTTTCTTGGACTCCTTGTGCTTTTGGCGCGCCTTGTCCTGTGGAGCGGAGTCGCCTCGAAAAGGGCCCTTGGCGCGTGGACCACCGTTCACGGGGGCACCTCCCGAGAACTGGTCCTCGAAGGCCTGGTGCATGGAGGGGACTGCGGCAATGGCCTCGGTCTCGTGTATGGTCGCCCGAATCCAGCAGACGTGGTCGGCAGGGTCGATGGTGGCGACGGCTACCTTTTCCGTGCAGGCGACCTCCTTGGTGCCCAGCTGGTACACGATCACGGGGACGTGCGTGTGGACCACTTTGGGCGCCTTGGGGTGGCGCTTCAGGACGGGGACGGCGAGCTCGGTACCGACGTAGTTGTCGTTTTTCGGGCCCATGACAGCAATCGCGAGCTGACCCGTGGCTCGCTTGCCCTGCTCGAGGTGGTGCTGCAGCAGCCGTTCACCACTCTCGTAGTCGTGGAGGCTGATGCTGGGCTTGTACGTCTTGCCGTCGTCAGGCGAGGTGGGTTCGGCAAGGACAGGGACCTTCCAAAAGGCAGGGTCCAAGGCGATGAATTGGGTGTCCGCAGCCTGAAGACGTGCGGAGCCCGCTGGTGGATGCGATGTGTCACCGCCAGTGCGCTTAGGCTTGCTGCGCTGGTGGTGATCGAGCGTGTAGCTAATCTGGTTGGCGGCGCACATGCGGATAAGGGCGCTGCCAAGCTTCTTCGTGTTGGACTTGTGCATGTCGTACATTGCCTGGAGCTCGTCCGCGTTCAGTTCGGCTAGCCCGTTGTAGGCGGCCGTGGGGCGGTCAGACCCCGCTTGCCTGAACGCTGCGATGCAGTCCTGCTTGCGTTGAAGGAGGGACCCTTCAGCAGCAGGGCGCGTGGGGCGGGAGCTCGGAGGCTGCTTTGAAGAGCGACGGCGCTCCGGCTTCTTGGGGGCCATTGCTGCGGGCACTCTGGTGCGGAGAGGTGACGCGAATCAGTAGGGTCCTGCTGGGACCCCTCCGGTCTCGCGAGGCCTGGGAGTCTGACTCCGAGGCGGGGCGCTTCGCGTCGCGGCTGCGGTCTGAGTGCAGAGCACTCTCGAGCCGAGACTAGAGAGAGAGAGAGAGAGAGAGAGAGAGAGAGAGAGAGAGAGAGAGAGAGAGAGAGAGAGAGAGAGAGAGAGAGAGCGGGAGAGAGCGAGAGAGAGAGAGAGAGAGAGAGAAAGAGAGAGCGCGCGAGCGCGAGCGCGAGCGCGAGCGCAAGCGCGAGCGCGAGCGAGAGAGAGAGAGAGCGAGCGAGCGAGCGAGCGAGAGAGAGAGAGAGAGAGAGAGCGAGGAAGAGAGAGAGAGAGAGAGAGAGAGAGAGAGAAGAGAGAGATAAGAGAGAGAGAGAGAGAGAGAGAGCAAGAGAGAGAGAGAGAGAGGAAGCGAGAGAGAGGGAGAGGAGAGAGAGAGAGAGAGAGAGAGAGCGAGAGAGAGAGAGGGGGAGTTGAGAGAGGAGACAGGCGAGAGAAAGAGAGAAGAGAGAAGAGAGAGAGAGAGAGAGAGAGAGAAGAGAGAAGAGAGAAGAGAGAGAGAGAGAGATAGAGATAGAAGAGAGAGAGAGAGAGAGGAGAGAGAGAGAGAGAGAGAGAGAGAGAGAGAGAGAGAGAAAGTGGAGAGAGAGAGAGGAGAGAGAGAGGAGAGAGAGAGAGAGAGAGAGAGAGAGAGAGAGAGAGAGAGAGAAGAGAAGCGAAGAGAAGAGAAGAGAGAGATAGAGAGAGAGAGAGAGAGCGAGAGACGAGAGAGAGAGAGCAGAGAGAGAGAGAGAGCGGGAGAGAGCGAGGGAGAGCGAGAGAGAGCGAGAGAGAGCGAGTGAGAGCGAGAGAGAGAGAGAGAGCGAGAGAGAGCGACAGAGAGCGAGAGAGAGCAAGAGAGAGCGAGAGAGCGAAAGAGAGAGAGAGAGAGAGAGAGAGAGAGAGAGAGAGAGAGAGAAGAGAGAGAGAGAGAGAGAGATAGAGAGAAAGAGAGAGAGAGAAGAGAAGAGAAGAGAAGAGAAGAGAAGAGAAGAGAAGAGAAGAGAGAGAGCGAGAGAGAGAGAGGGAGAGTGAGAGAGAGAGGAGAGAGCAGAGAGAGAATAGAGAGAGAGAGAGAGAGAGAGAGAGAGAGAGAGAGAGAGGCAGAGATAGAGGCAGAGAGAGAGAGGCACAGAGAGAGAGGCAGAGAGAGAGAGAGAGGCAGAGAGAGAGGCAGAGAGAGAGAGAGAGGCAGGGAAAGAGAGGCAGAGACAGAGAGAGGGCAGAGAGAGAGAGAGAGAGACAGAGAGAGCAGAGAGAGAGAGAGAGAGGCAGCTCAGTCACACTTAAATCCAGATTCGTCCTCACCGAGTCCCACCACCAAGGGAGCGCCAGCAAGGATATGCACATATGGGGATCCCCACGCAGTGAATGTTTTTTCAATTGACGTGCCCTTCCCGGGGCTCGCACCCTGTTTTCTAGCACGGCGAATCTTCGTGCTCGAACTGCGTTGTTGCCCCCCCCCCCCTCTGGGCTACAACAACAACAACACCAACAACAACCAATCATTCTAAGACTGTTCGCTCTGACTTGCCCGCGTGTCATTCAAAACGAGTCCCCCACACCCTGGATACCCGCCCTTTTTGTCTTCGATCACACCCCCTTTGGGGGGATTGTTTCTCTTTGCGGGGGGCGGCGGGCTTAGACAGGCGGGCAAACCTGAACGGGCGGAGGATCCTTCGTGGGCGTACATGGGCCCGCCATTGGAATTGGTGTGGGCCCTGCAATAAGAGGGGGAGAACGAGGGAGAGTGGGAGGAAGGGGGGGAGGGACGAAGGAATAGGGAAAACGCCAGGAGAGAAGGAGCGAAGAGAAGGGCGGCTGAGAAGAGGCAGAAAGGGAGAGAGAAAGAGAGAGATACAGAGACTATATATATATATATATAGAGAGAGAGAGAGAGAGAGAGAGAACAGAGAGGTAGAGAAAGAGAGAAAACAAGAGAGAGAGGGGAGATAATGATAAAGAAAGATGGAGGGAGGAGGCAGGAGAGGGGAGGGAGAAGGGAGGAGGGAGAGGAAAAAAGAGGGGATAAGGCAGACAGGCATAACGATAAGGGAAGAGAGGAGGGAGAGAGAAGGGAGGAAAGGAGGGAGGAGGGAGGAGGGAGAGGAGGAGCAGGAAGGTAAGAGCGTGAATGTTCGAGGAAGTCGTAGACGAAAGCGCCGTTCCTGAAGGAAGTCTCGGGCGGGAACCCACGACGGGCGGGCGATTCCCTGACGGGAGGGTCGGGCGGGTGGGACATTCAAGCGGGATGCCTGAGTATTGCGAAAACGCGAATACTACGTAAATTGTAGCGGCGTCCTTGGCGCAGCGTGTTTCCTGAGCGTCGACATGGCGATTTCTGAATAAACTGGATGGGGGTCACAGGCGAGAGCGCAATTCCAGAATAATATGTGAAGGGTTCTCTGGCGGGAGCGGGGGTCTTGATTAAATTGCAAGGAGGTCTTGATTCAATTGCGAGGAAGTCTCGAACGGGAACGCCGTTCCTGAGTAAATTGTGGGGAAGTTTCAAATGGGAGCGGGGGTCCTGACTAAATTGCGAGGGAGCCACAGGCGGGAGCAACGATCCTGAGTAAACTGTGAGGAGATCTCAGGAACGGGAGTCCTGAGTAACTCGGGAGGAAGTCTCAGGCTGGAGCCGTTGTTGTTGTAACCCGGGGGACCAAGGGCACAGTTTGAGCACCAAGACTTCCCCTGTCAAAAACAGGGTGCGAACGTCGAGGGGCACACTTTGATGGAGAAAAAACAGCATGCGCCGGTGAGGGGGGTCAACAAAAAGTATTCGTCACAAATGAATATTCAACAACATCAACAACACCAACAACAACAACAACAACAAACACAACGGCTCCCGTTTGATACGCCCCCCCCATCTAATCCAATATCGCACTCTCGCGCGGGAGTTCTTCACGATGTATGCAGGAGTCACGTTCTCGCGTGTGACCTCCTCGCAATGTATTCAAACGCCGCGCCCTCGACACTCAGGAATCACGCTCCGTCCTGGTCTTTCTCAGGATTTCCTTGGGAATCGCGCTATCAGTGGAGACTTCCTCGCGATTCGTGCAAGGTTCACGCTTCAACAATTCGCCTGCTCGACCTGGCCGCCTGGGCCCGCCCTCCCGACCCTCCCGTTACGGTCGGCCCGCCCGATTTGCGCGTCTGGTTATCCCAGGTGCTTGCTTCTCCTAGCCTCCGTCCTGTTAATAATTCCTCTCGTGCTCCATCCTCCATCCTCCTCCCTCCCCCTTCCATCCGTCGTCTCTTCCCCTGTTTTAGGGGCTGCGCTACATGCACGTGGCAGGTAAGGAAGATATACCTCCAGCGTGGCACGATGGAAGACGAAAAGGGCGGGCCCCGAGGGTTTGGAATATAGGTGTTAAGTGACGCGCGAGCCGATCGGAGCGAGCAGCCACAAAAAATCAGTGTTGTCGCTGCTGTTGTTGAATACTAACTACTCAAGAATAAATATGGTTGGTTTCCCCCTCCAGCGCAATTTGTGTGTTTCAATTGATGTGCCCCTCCCGGAGCTCGCACCTTGTGTTTGATCAAGGACAACCGTGAAGCTCAAACTGGGCCACTGGCCCCCGATCAACAACAACAACAACAACAACAACAACAATCACTTTACCCGAACGCTCAGTGTTCTCACCAGTGCCAGGGTTTTCATGCGACGCCAGCCAATACCCCCACTTTGTGGGGGGGCAGTGCAAGCTCTACCAAATATCCACACGACTCTTCGCCACCACCCACACCCAGCTTCCCGCCCTATGACGTTCGGACACTTCACTTCGTGGCCTGCGGACGACCGTGGCTACTACACTGGCGTGGAGTACACACCCACAGAAGTTGTTAAGCCTACGTTCGTACACCCACAGAAGTTGTTAAGCCTTGTTAACCCACAGAAGTTGTGAAGCCTTCCACAGAACATCTGTTGCATATGATGCATATGGTACACGATACACATGATACACATGATACGTACTCACAAGATAGTTGATCACATCTTTAGGGCAAATTCCTGAGGGATGTGGGAATACACAAGAGAGAGAGGATATGGTTGTCCCGATGGCGCAACCTATGGCGCAACCGCAAGGGATTGTCCCCTGGCAGGCGCGCGAACCCCGTTGCAAGAGCGTGCGAAAGTAGCTCGCGCGAGCTCATGTAACATAAATGTTGGAAAACCATTGGTTTTTTTTAGGATTCGGACAGCGCGCGCGGGTAGAAATTTTGAAAAGTCGTGCAGGTGTTTTTCGAGGACCTACGGTGCGATTCGTGTGATTTTATGATGCGCGGTGCTAAAATTCTTAAGAAGCCCAATGGTTTTTGGAGATTTCGGCGTGCGCGCGCGAAGAAAAAACGAATGTGTCCCGCATGGTATTATTTGACAGGGATGATGGCCCTGGCAGGTGCGCAACCGTTGTCGCAGAAGTTCGAAAAAGTTGCTCGCAAAAGCCCGTTTGACAGAAATGTTTAAAAAGTGTTGGGTTTCCTACGAATCCGCAAGAGCGCGCGGGATGAGATTTTGACATTTTTTTGTTGAAAAACCATTGGTTTTTTGATGTTTTTATGTTAAAATCGCTGCGAACACTAAGGTTTTGGAAGGATTTCGTCTTGCGCGCGCGAATGTCCACTTTACCTTATTTTTTGCAAGGGATTCTTGAAATTTGATTATATTAGAACAAGAAATGTCATTTTCTATTGTTTTTTGCAAGGGAAAGCGGATTACAACAAAACAACCGGATCCTGTACACACCCTCTTTTCTGAGGCTTCCTCACGAAAATGATGAAAATGTAGCTGCGGCCTAGGCGGCGCAGGGGGGGCGCGCACCAGGGGGCCCAACAATAATTATTCTTTAGAATAAATAATGTTCAACAACAACAACAATCAGTTGACCCTCATGCGCGATGTTTCCACACGAAGCATGCGACCATCAGGATAACCATCCCCATCATGGGGAACTATTGTTCTATAACGGGGTCCGTTATTCCCATTCCCAGAACTCCCGCCAAATGAAGTCTTGTAAAAACCTTCTCCGAGGAATTTCAACATATCCCGCCTCGAAAACGCATGCCCGCGCCTTACTGCGCCGATGCGAGACCGCCAATGGAGCCCCAGCCAAAGGTAAAGCACAAGGAGGTATCGAGGATTGCCTTGGTGGGGATGGGGGCTGCCGGCGGCGAGGCAAGGACCGGGCCCTGAATAGAAATGGAGGAAGTCTCGAGCAGGGCCGCTGTTGTTGCTGGGGGCGGCGCCGATGTTGAAGAGACTAGGGCGCTAGTCCAACGTAAAATACAACGAAGTCTCGAGCGGGAACGCTGGTTTTTTGGGACGGCGGTTGTCGGCGGCGGGGGGAACACCGCCTTGAGTAAGAAGGGAGGAATTTCGAGCCGAAGCCGTGGTTTTGTCGGGACGGGGGCTGTCGGCGGCGAGGAACACGACCGTCCCGGGGAAAAGGGGAAGACGCCTCGAGCGGGAGCGATGTTATTGCTGGGAGCGGCGCCAATTCAAAAGAGAGCACCCAGCGCAAAACGAGAGGAAGTCTCGGGCGGGAGCGCTGGTTTTGTCGGGACGGCGGCGAGCAAGAGCACCGCCTTGAGTAAAAGAGAGAGGCGGTCTCGAGCGGGAGGGTTGTTGTTGGGGGGGCGGCGCCGATGAGAGAACACGTAGCGCGCCTGTCACAGGCAAGAGGGGAGGAGGTCTCCAATGGGAGCGCTGGTTTTGTTGACGCAGCTGCTTTCGGCGGCGAGCGAGAACACCAGCCCTGAGGTAAAAAGGAAGAAAAAACTCGAACGGGAGCGTTGTTGTTGCTTGGGGGGGGGGGGGGCGGTTTTGGCGGTCCCCCAAACCGCACGAACGTGAGCCTCATTTTCAATGAAAATGCAGTTGGCGCCTCGGCGACAGCGCCAGGGCGCCTTTAAGGGGTCCAACAAGAATAATTCTGTAGAAATTAACACTCAACAACAACAATCATTCTAATACTGTTCGCTCTTACTTGCCCGTGTGCTATTCAAGACGGGTTCCCCACACCCTCGAAGCCCGCCCTTCTTGTCTTCGATCACACCCCCTTTGGGGGGATTATGTCTCTTTGCGGGGGGCGGCGGGCTTAGACAGGCGGGCAATCCTGAACGGGCGGACAATCCTTCGTGGGCGTACATGTGCCCGCCGTTTGAATTTTTGTGGGCATTGCAAAGTCGAGGAGGGGGAGAACGAGGGAGAGTGGGAGGAACGGGGGGGGAGGGACGAAGGAATAGGGAAAACGCCATGAGAGAAGGAGCGAAGAGGGGGGCGGCTGAGAAGAGGCAGAAAGGGAGAGAGAGAGAGAGAGAGAGAGAAAGAGAAAGAGAGAGAGAGACATACTGACAGATAAGAGAGGTAGAGGGAGAGAGGGGGAGAGAGAAAGAAAGAGGGAAGGATGAGGCAGGAGAGGGGAGGGAGAAGGGAGGAGGGAGAGGAGGGAGAGGGGATAGGGCAGAGAGGCATAAGGATGAGGGAAGAGAGGAAGGAGAGAGCACTGCGGAGAGGAGGGGGGAGGGAGGAGGGAGAGGGAGGAGGAGCAGGAAGGTACGGGCGTGAATGTTCGAGGACGTCCTAGGCGAAAACGCCGTTCCTGAAGGAAGTCTCGGGCGGGAACCCACGACGGGCGGGCGATCCCCTGACGGGCGTGTCGGGCGGGTGGGACATTCAAGCGGGATGCCTGAATATGGCGAGAGCGCGATTTCTAAGTAAATTGTGACGGCGTCCTTGGCGCAGCGTGTTTCCAGACGTCGCAAACGCGAATTCTAAATACATTGTATGGACGTCACACGCGAGAGCGCAATTCCTGAAACAAATGCGAGGGCTCTCTGGCGGAAGCGGGGGTCCTGGTTTCATTTCGAAGAAGTCTTGGCTCAATTGCGAAACGGTCTCAAGCTGGAGCGCCGTTCCGGAATAAAGTGTGAGGAAGTCTAAGATGGGAGATGGGAGCGGGGGTCCTGGCTAAATTGCGAGGAGGCCATAGGCGGGAGCAGCGATCCTGAATAAATTGTGAGGTAGTCTCAGGCGGGAGCGGGGGTCCTGAGTAAATTTGGAGGAAACCTTAGGCGGGAGCCGTTGTTGTTGCAATCCGGGTGGCCAGGGGCATAGTTTGAGCATCAAGACCTTCCCTGTCAAAAACAAGGTGCGAGCGTCGAGGGGCACACTTTGATGGGGAATAAACAGCATGCACTGGTGAGGGGGATCAACAATAATTATTCTTCAGAAGTGAAAATTTAATAGCAACAATCATTGTAAGACTGTTCGCTCTTACTTGCCCGTGTGTCATTCAAAACGAGTTCCCCACACCCTCGAAACGTCTTCGATCACACCCCCTTTGGGGGGATTATGTCTATTTGCGGGGGGGCGGCGGGCTTAGACAGGCGGGCAATCCTGAGCGGGCGGACAATCCTTCGTGAGCGTACATGTGCCCGCCATTGGAATTGGTGTGGGCCCTGCAAAAAAAGGAGGGGGAGAACGAGGGAGAGCGGGAGGAAGGGAGGGGGAGGGACGAAGGAACAGGGAAAACGCCAGGAGAGAGGGAGCGAAAAGGGAGGCGGTTGATTCGAGGCAGAGAAAGAGAGAGAGAGAGAGAGAGAGAAAAAAAAAAACAAAAAAAAAAAAAAAAAAAAAAAAAAAAAATGTACAACAAAAACAGATACGAGAGGTAGAGAAAGAGAGCGACAAAGAGAGGGGAGAGAGAGAGAGAGAGAGAAAAAGAAAGAAAGAGGGAGAGATGAGGCAAGAGAGGGGGGGGAGAAGGGAGGAGGGAGAGGAGGGAGAGGGGATAGGGCAGAGAGGCATAAGGATGTGGGAAGAGAGGAGGGAGAGAGAAGGGAAAAGGGAGGAGGCAGAGGGAAGAGGAGCAGGAAGGTAAGAGCGTGAATGTTCGAGGAAGTCCTAGGCGAAAGCGCCGTTCCTGAAGGAAGTCTCGGGCGGGAGCCCACGACGGGCGGGCGATCCCCTGACGGGCGGGTCGGGCGGGTGGGACATTCAAGCGGGATGCCTGAGTATGGCGAAGGCACGATTACTAAATGAATTGTAGCGGCGTCCTTGGCGCAGCGTGTTTCCTGAGCGTCGAAAGCGCGATGTCTGAATAAATTTGGAAGTCACAAGCGAAAGCGCAATTCCGAAATAGAATGTGAAGGGTTCTCTGGCGGGAGCGGGGGTCTTGATTACATTGCGAGGAAGTCTTAATTCAATTGCGAGGAAGTCTCAAGCGGGAGCGCCGTTCAGGAGTAAATTGTGAGGAAGTCTCAGATGGGAGCGGGGGTCATGGCTAAATTGCGAGGAAGCCACAAGCGGGAGCACCCATCCTGAGTAAATTATGAGGAAATCTCAGGAGCGGGGGTCCTGAGTAATTTTGGAGGAACTCCCAAGCGGGAGCCGTTGTTGTTGCTGTAATCCGGGGGGCCAAGGGCACAGTTTGAGCAACGAGACCTTCCCTGTCCAAAAACAGGGTGCGAGCGTCGAGGGGCACACTTTATTTGAGAAAAAACAGAATGCACTGGTGAGGGGGGATCAACAATAATAATTCTTCAGAAGTGAGAGTTCAACGGCTCCCGCCGGATGCTTTCTCACAATGCATTGGGCCCCCCCTTTGCTCCCGCATGGGACTTCCTCGCAAGTTACTCGAGAATCGCGCTCTCGACTGAAACTTCCTTGCAATTGACTGAGGCGACGCGCTCTCGCCACTCAGGAATTGCGCTCTCGCCTTGGACTTCCTTATAGTTTACTTGGGAATCGGGCTCTCGCCCGAGACTTCCCAAGACTCCTGCATTCGCGACCCGCCCGCTCAACCCGCCCGCCAGGATCCGCCCGCCGGACCCGCCCTGTGAGGCTCGCAGCCGCCCCTCGCTGCTCTTCGCCCGTTCCCGTGTCCCTCGCTGCCCTCCGCGATACCGCAGGCGGACTTGAAGGCCCCGCCGCTGCCTTCGTGGCCTCCTCGATGCCTTTCGGGGCCCCGCCATTTGAGCCCCTCGATGTCGTTCCTGGCCACGCGGTCGCCTTTCGTGGCCCCCTCGCTGACCTTCGTGGCCCCGGTGTAGCTCTTCGTGGCCCTCTCGCTGCTCTTCCTGGCCCCTTTGCAGCACTGAGTGGCTTCCTCCCGTTTTGATGGGTTCTCCTGTTTAGGGGCGTCGTCCTCCTTCTTCTCCCTCCCTCCCTATCCTCCTACCTCCCTTCCCCTAGTCCCCTCCTCATCGCTCCCCTTTTCCAATACTTCTGTGCTTGATGTGCTTTCAGGCTGTGCCAATTACACGCGGCAGGGAAGAAAGATGTCCCCCCTGCAGGGGGTACGATCGAATACAAAGAGGGCGGGTATCCAGTGCTTGGGAAAGACATGCTGATTGACACGCACGCGTTAGTGTAAGAGCGAAGAGTCTTAACATGATTGTAGCCGCTCGACCTGCAATCCCCAACGCAGGCGGCTCCTCTCGAGACGTGGTGTCTCAGGAGGCCGCCTCGGGGGCCACCGCGGGGCCATCAAAAACTACCCGGGGCGCTAAAGACCAGCCACCGGGTCGGGGTCGGGAGCTCTGGGGACGCCCATGTCCCGTACATCGCTCTGTTTCGTGCGTGCTCTTTTTCCAGAGGACCCAGGCTGCTCAGAGATGTTCCAGATTTTCGGGCGCTGGTCTCATCGGGCCTCGCCGAGCAAAGATGCAGAGGTCCGAGCGATGGCAGGACCACCGTCGACAAACATCACTACGACTCAGGTCCTGCTGCTGCTGCTGCTGCTGCTGCGTGCACGCTGGCACGCTGGCACGATCCCGCCGCAGCGGGGCGCATCCATGTTACCACTGGTCGCGACGCCTGTCCGAGGAGAGGGGAGATCGCGCAAGTCTGACCTCCGAACACCATCGCGAGGGAGGCTGCGGCTACGCGTGGACGCGCTCGCCGCCAATGCGTCAGGGGAAGGAGCAGGAAGGAGGGAGGGAGGGAGGGAAGGAGAGAGGTGTGGAGGTGCAGAGGGAGGAGAGCAAGCAACCCGCCGTCCCCCACCTCCTTCCCCAGACCCCCGATGCGCCATGACTCTTTCCTCACGTCGACACCCCAAGGCCTCGACCCATTCCCCCGGGACTGGCTTTCCACAGGGAGCCGCTCCTTGTGACGGCCCCGAGAGGCCCGGCGAGGGCCCCATGAGGGGCCGAAAACTTAGGAAAAAAAACGTCCAGATTTTTGTCATCACTCGAAGTGGGTCTGAGTCCGCCCCGCCGGCCCGCTGGCCCGCCTGGATGCACCAGCCCCTGCGTCGCCTCCCGCGCGTCGAAGGCCCGCTGGTAGAGCGCCTCGGCCTCCTCCCCGGGGGCGCACAGGCCGTGGCCACGGCCCCCACGGGGCAGGCTTCCTGGCGTCTCGCGCCGCCGTGGGGCCCCTGGGCCCCTCCAGGGGCCCAGGGGCCCTCTAGGAGACTCTGAGGCCCCTGTGGGGCCCCTGTGGGGCCCCTGAGGTCCCTGGGGCCCCTGGGGCCCCTGGGCGACGAGCCTAAGGGGCCCCTGGGGGCCCCTTCGGCTCGTGAGGTTGGGGTTCCGCTCCAGGTCGTCCGAATCCCATCCCGTCCGCTGCACGTCGTCCGCATCTCGCTTCGCCCGCTTCGGCTCGCCCGCTTCCATCCGTCCAGGCTCGCGCTCGCTCGAGGCTCGAGAGGGGAACGAGATGAGCGAGGGCGACACGAACGAGGACGAACCGACAGAGGACCGCACGAAGGCGACGGATTGACAGCCCACCTCTCCAGTGAGGCCACCTGGACCTCCCTGGACAAAAAACCGCAGCCGCTGCGGGCGGCGGGGCCGCCGCCCTGCTCCCCTGGAGGCCTCCCGAGGTCCCCGGGAGGTCCCTGGTGGCATCCGGAGGCCCGGCGGGGGCCGAACGCGCGCACAAGCTGCGATCCCCGAGCCTGCGGCAGCACCAGCAGGCGCAGAAGACAGGAGCACAGTTGAGTGTGTTGAAGGCCCGCACGGACATCTTGGATCGGAGATGGGCCCCCCTCCCTGGCGCGCGGGGCGCGCCGTGGGCGCCTCCGCGCGCCTCCTGGGCGGCGCCTCTGGCGCCGCCCCTGGGGCGAGGGTGCCCCCCGAGGCCCCCCCTCAAAGCCCAGAGACGCCAAGAGATCTTGATCCTCGACCCTTGACCCTGGAGAACGACAACAGCAACGGCGACGGTCATGTCGACATAGGCAATGGCAACGGAACGACAACGAGGCTGCCGACGACGGCGTCGACAAAGACGAAACCTCGACTCCTCGCATCTACACCCTCGATCCTCGACGACGGCGGCGACAGCGACGATGACGACGGTGAAGACGACGACGACGCTGACGACGACGCTGGAAAAACAACGCACCATCTGCAGGGAGCGGGGTCCTGCGCCGATCCAAGAAATCCGCGCGGAGATCCTAGACCTTATTCCTACCGATGAGACCACCCTTCGGGCGATGAGGAGGTTAGGGGGGAATGGACATCGCATTTGATGCACACTAGTGGACCCACAATTCAACTTACAAGTTGTCGCACATCGGAACTTCAACATGCATTTGCGTACCCACACTTTTGCCATCAGTGAGCAAATCCAGGGACACTGAGTTTACCTGATCGCGTTTCGCTAGAGGGTCCTAGATGGAGTGAACAAAAAACGCAGAAGAGTCCCACAGGGAGGACGGGGAGTCCTAGACCGCCTGGTCCGGCGGCCGTTTCGCCGGAGGCTTCTCCACAATGTGCCTCAATGTCCGCTACATTGAAGGGGCCCTGGGACACACAAATAAATACACACAAATTTCAGGATTCCCCATATCTTCCCACATTTTCTGTGTTTTTGTCTTCCCCCCACTTCTCATTTTTGGGGGGAAATCGACGATGAATTGTGTCTGTGTGATTTTTCCCTCCTGCTACATGTCTGGTCCGGACGGCCACGATCCTGTGAAACTTTTTGCGTCGGCGGCGAGGCAGGGAGAGTCTGCGCCAGCGGAAAAGGCCCAAACGGGGGTGCTGTGGGAGCGACTTGGCCATGCAATAGAGGAGCAGGAGGCGATCATCTGATATGGTACCCATCGGTCGGAAGAAGTGGGTAGAAACATGAAGTAGGAAGGCGTTGAAATTAGATTGGGTGTCCGCCCGCCCCCGAAAGAGGACGGAAAAGGTGGCGCCACTCGATCATTGAAGTAAGAAAGCGCTTAAAGCAGATTGCAATCTGGAGTTCCAAAAACTCCTACTTTCAACGACCGATGGGTGCAGACGCATGCAAAAAGGACACGTGGCCGTGCGCGCACCCCTGTCCCGGCTGCGCATCTTTCCTGGAAGCCTCCAGGGAGACCTATGGGACTGCACGTCTCCTCTGGCCGACCTCCAGCTCCTCAACCCGCCCCATCCACCTTTGCTGCTGTCAGGGCGCATTGCTGGGTAACTTATGCCGTTTGCCCTGCGACGTCTGGCAGCACCCCGTCCTCCAGCTTGCCCATCGCCTGCATCAGCAGCGCCAGGCTGTTGAGCGCGGCCAGCGTCGAGGTGTGGGACGGACCCACCGTGGCCTCGCGGCACTCCTGGGAGGAACAACACGCTGGCATGGACACGAGCGTTCGGAGGTCCGCGCAGGTTCTGAGATCAGTACGGACCCCCCCCCTGGGATCCAAGCGTTGCAACCTTTTCACACCAGGCGTCTTCGCTTGGTTTCGGGCCCCAGAGCCCCCACTGATCGACCTGGGTCGAAAAATGAATCCAGAATATGGGGTCTGATCATTCTGTCGCATATGTGGCTTAGTTTGTTCCGTGACGCAGTTTTTGACGACGCCACCGCCAAAGTAAACAGTACGACAAACTAGGTTTTCGCTGGAGTGCGATTTCCATGCACCCCATTGCCAAATCTCAATAGCGCACTGGGGGCACTTAGTGGTTCACCAAAGGCGCCTCCACCAACAGAAAGATCACCAGTTTCAATATTTCGCATCCAGGGCATTTTTGGGCGGCACCGTCGCAAAATACTAGTTTGAGACTCTCTTTCCGTAGACTAACGCAAGTTTACCTGCATGGCATGCCCCTCGACCCCCTCCGCCGCCTTTTCCAACAGCGCTGGGCCGAACAGGTGTGCAAGTTTGTCCCGAACTGCGGGACGTCCAGATTTCCATTCGGGCCTCAACACGCTCCCCCCCCTCCCTCCCCCCCTCCTTTCAAGTCAAATTAAACTCGCCAGAATTGAACAAAGAACTGCCCTGTGGCGGCAAGAATAAAGCTCCGGTCGTGCGTTTCCGCGAGATTGCATTTGTTCGCAACGCCGGATCTCAAGGCCCTTCCCTTGCGCGCTGGACCCCTGCTCAGATCCCATATAACTGACGCATGTTTCGACTCGTATCGATATGTGGTGGTCCTGTGGCCCGACGCCAAGCGACAACGCGCGGTGTGAAACAAATGCAATGCCTAGATCTCAGGGTCTTGGGGCCCCAGCGCCGATCCAAAGAATTCGCGAGGGCTCCGAAAATTCATGTTTGCACGGCAAGTTGATGTCGTGGCGACACCGGCGTTGGCTTCTGACACCCCGGGGATCGTTCAACCTCGAACGATCAGCCGTTCCCAAAACTTCAGATCATCCAGCATCGACCGATTCTGGGTCCGGCGGCGATTAACGCTGAACGCCGACGGCGGGGTCGCCGCCGAACAGCACGAGGCGAACCAGCCGTCCCTGTGATCCGACGTCGAAATAAAAAATGCAAACCTCGCAGAACCTCACGACCGGAACCCTGGACCCCATCCGCCTGCGTCATTTTTCCGGCTTGATGGATATGCGGGGTTCCCGGGGCCCGAACCCGGGCGAGATCGCCCGGCGTGACAAACCGCAACGCCCAGACAGATCTGAGGGGTACTGCTTCATCTTGTTTTCTTCTTCTTCGTCTGAAAAGCATTACTACTATTGCTGTATATGTGCTATTCTTAAAGTTTTTTTTAAATCCGTACCATTCTAATTAATCATGAGATTAATATTATCACTACTGTTATGTTTTCTTATTCTGTGTCGAGCTCCAGGGCGCGCCGCAGGAGCGGCTCCGCCGCCTCCAGCTTGCCCATGGCCCGGAGCAGGCTGGCCAGGGCGCTGAGCGAGGTCATCGTCGCCTCGTGCGTGGGCCCGAGCGCCGCCTCCCTGTCCTCCAACACCCGCCTGCTTCTGGACAGCAGAACCCAAATCATGGAATACCATGATTTGCTGTCGGTCGCGATCGGCAGCGACCGATCGGAATTCCAAATCGGTCGCGACTGATCGCGACGGAACGCAACTAGTCGGCCGCGGTCGCGACCGAGTTTGAAGCAAATCGTCCGCGACCGATGCCCGCATTTGAAGCCAAACCGGTTGCGACCGACCTCTTCGGTCGCGACTGAAAAATTCGAGCATCCAATGATCAAGGAAGCAGTGATCATCAATGTCTGACCGGCCAGGAAGCCCGAGCAGCGTGGTGGACCCGAGACTGAAGACAAAGCGAGAACGGAGAGAAAACGAAAACGATCCACGAGATTGCCAGACTTTCGCTTTGGTCGACCCCTGGGCAGGAGCAGCGATCCTGAATCTCTGGCCGGCCAGAGGGCCCGAGCACTAGGTCGGGCATGTCCTCTCACAGGCGGATTTTGGACGACAGCTAAGAAATTGTCAAAAAATACTCAGACCCTGTCAGAGATAATCAAAAACAATCTCCAGACTATTCCTTGACTAGTTGAAAATTACGATTCCTCCTGCAGAGGGACACGCCCGACTTAACCCGAGCAGCGTGCCACTGGCCCCAGAGGTGCTCGGCAACGCGGGCCAGGTGCTCCACCCTGGGTCCGCTCCTCGACCGGCCAAGGGCCTGGGGAGGGGCCCCTGGGGAGCGCGCAACGGCAGGCCCGTGCGGGTTCGGCGCGCGCAGAAAGGCAACCACTACCTGCAGACATTGACCCCCTGGGGATCTTCGATAAGAAAGTTCGGGGCCCAGGAGGGATAATAAACGTTTTCCCGGTGATCGCAGCATAATGATGAGGATGATGGCGATGATGGTGATCAAGATGATCCTGAACGTTCGTCATAAGAGTCCTTGAGAAATCCATAAGAGCTCCTTGCGGAACCTTGACTCGATCGCGGCCCCGAGGCCGTCAAGAAGCGACTCAGCCTCGCCGGGCCCTGGGACCGTCTAGACGACTCAGCTTGGAAAGCCTGTCCTGGGGAACGGGTCGAGACCTCAGGGGGTCCGAGCTGGGTGCACGAATCATGACATCGGGGGTCTGGGTCTGCAGGTCCACCCACTGCGCGCATCGCGCCCCGCGATGCGCAACTGTCTCCCCAAATCTCGGACGATCTGATTTCTTCAAGCCCGGGGTCTTTCCTCGACCTCGGCCCTCTGGGGGCCGTCCTCGCGCCCTGGGGCAATCAGAACCGACTCCGGGACGAACACGTACGGAAATCAGGCCCGTGCGGCGTCGGCGCGCGCAAAAATATTTGACACCGCGCCGATCGTTGAATCTTGCATCGACCTCGGCCCCGATCGTTCAAGGTTGAACTCCGCCGGGTCCAGTGGCGACACTGTGTCTTCTGTTGCATCCGCGTCGCAGAAGTCAACCTGAAACGCCTTCGCTGGTGTCGCCGGCGTGCCATCGCCGCATGAGCCTCGCGTTGCCCCTCGGGAAGGGGTCGGGAGCTCCCCATTCAGACACCTGGCTGCTCCAATCTTTTCGATGCACATGGGCCCCGAAGCTCCGGGCCACTTCCAGCAGGGCCAGGTTTTGGCCAAGAGTCTTTTTGCTGACGCCCCCGAGGCCTTGCGAGGGCGCCCCCCCAGGAGGCCGAAGAGGGCCCCGAAAACTGTCCTAGGAGCGCCGGGTCTCTGGGCCTGGGGCCGCGGCGGATGGCAAGCCTTGGGGGTCCTCGGACGCCTGGGCTCGCGCAGTCGGCCCGTATCACAGGGACGCGCGATACTAAAGATGCAGGGGCCTCGGACGCCCACTCCGAAGGCCTCTTCGAGCGGGGCGCGGCCCAGGAAGGCGGCCGAGGATGCACCGAGGAAGCGAGGATGCAGGGGCACCGATCCTTACCATGCAGGTTGAGGAGGAGGAGGAGGAGGAGGAGGAGGAGGAGGAGGAGGAGGCGAGGATGCAGGGGCCTTTTTGGGAGGGCTGCCCGTCCTTACCATGCGGGCTGCCTGCCTCGCGCCCCATCGCGGCGCCCCCCCCCCCGTCGACGAGGCGCGCCACCGCCCCTGAGGGGGCCAGGCAGCGGAGATGGTCTGGGCGCTCGAGAGGACCTGCGCGCCCCTGCGTGGCGGCGCGCCCTCGCCCGCAGACCTCCGGGAGCCCCTCTTTCCTGTTTTTTTTTTTTTCGGCGGCAGAGGAGCTGCAAGAATCCCAGAGATCCGACGCTCCGAAAGATCGGAGCGCGGGAGCCTTTTCTCGTCCTCCGTGATTTTTTGATTGGAAACACGAAACAAAAACAGCAACTCGGGCAAGTTTACTTGCATGGACGGAGGGTGCACGGGGGCTGATCCTGAAGCAAGCCGCAAACGACTTGACGTGCGGAAAGCACGCAAGTCGAAAGGCACGTGCACGCCGGTGCTCGCTTGAAGAGGGGCGAGGGGGGGCCCGCACGCCATGCAAGTTTGCCGGAGCCAAAGACAACAGAACAAACAAAAACGGCTCCCGTGCGCGCCCCCGCGGGCCCGCGCCCTCGCCCTCAGACGTCCGAGCCCTTCAGGCGCCCCAAAAATCGAATCGATAAGTCGGATCGGCGATCGAAGCGAATCGAGAAATGGGGGCCCGAATCGGAATCCCAAGTCGAGTCGAATCGGAATCGGAGGCCATCGAAATCGAATCGAATCGAATCGGAGGAATCGAAACGAGCCCTGGCCCTTGTCCCCGCTCGCCGTGCCGACGACACACGAGCTCTATATTTAGGCATCCCAGCACACTGCTCGGCGCCCGCCCGCGGGGGCGCGCGGGTCCTCGAGCGCCTCGCCCCCTCTCCGCTCCCATGGCCCGTCGGAGGGGCGGCGGCCCGCCCCTCCGACGGGGGGGTGCCGTGAGATGGGCCGCGACGGGGCGCGAGCCCAGGCGTCCGAGGACCCTTAGGGCTTGCCGAGGCCCCGGGCCCGGAGGTCCGACGCTCCCGGAAACGTCGGAGCGGGCGGCTTCCGGGGATGCTATCCGCTATCGAAACCGCCCGCTCGAGCGGGCGGTTTCGGGGACCCCGATCTGCCTCCGGGGGCTCTCCCCGGGCCTCTCGGGGGCGCCAGACATCGACCCGGGACGAGGAACCGGCCCTGCTGGAAGTGGTCCGGACCACCGGGGCCCACGCGTGGAAAAAAATTGAGCAGCCAGATGTCTGGGATTTGACTGAACGTCTGAAGCTCGCGGCTATGGTTGCACCACGCGCGGCCTTTTCCCAGTCTGCTCGTCCCGAGTCCCCCGGCTCCCGACGTCATGACTTCTCCGTTACGTCGACCCATGGAGGTCTCGACCCATTCCGGGGGACCAGTTTTTCATCCTGAGTTGTTTTTTGACGGCCCCAGGGACCCTCAGGGGCCAAAAACAACAAAAAACCCTTCGTCATGTTTTTGTTCATTGCCCGAGGGGGTCTGGGTCGTTTCTCTTGACGGTCCCGGGGCCCGGCGAGGGCCTCCCGAGGCCGAGCACGGCCCATAACACCTCCCCTTGTGCATTGTTGCCCGCTCTGCGCGAGCGGGTCTGCGCCCAGCGCTGACCCGTGCGCCCGCACAGCGGCGCAGCCCTTCTCATCCCGAGTCGTTGTGTGACGGGGCCTGGTACCGTGGGGCCGATCCACAAGAAACCTTCCGCAAGAAACCTTCCACTAGAAACCCTAATCAACGAAACCCAAGAAACCCAGGGCGCCCTGGAGGCAAGCAGGGTGTTTCTTGGCATGGGCCTCCACTTTAAGGGCCCCTGGAAGCCGCAAGCGGCCAAGCACGACGCGAGCATGTCTGGGCCCAGCCCTTCACAGCGCGCCCCGCACAGCGGCTCGGCCTTCTCTCGGAGGCACTGGCCCAGACCGCGGCGTGCGAAGCGCGAGCACTGTGGGCTTAGCAGGAAGCTGGCCTGCCTGCAGGCGCCCCACAACAATTTCTTAGTGCTTGCCCCCCGATGGCCCCGCGGAAGCACTAGAATCCCGAGGAGTCTCAAACGCTGGTGTCGAATGTGCCCCTAGAGTACGACTTCTGATCGACTTCTCATCGTGTTTGCCAGCGGTATCTTCGCGCCCCAGCCGGCTTCCCAGGTTCACCAGGTGCCAAACAACCTCGGTCGTAGTTCCTACGACGCGAGCAGGCTTTCAGCCGTAAATCTGCTCTCTGGCAGCTGTTCAGGACGATCCTGGCACCCCGGGCACGCCCTCGGAGACGGGAGGGTGCTGCTATAAGGAGCACCCCGGGTCCGGACCACCGCCGCAACGCCGGAACATTTCCAACCTCGAACGCTGAGCCCAGCCCGCCCTCCCCAGACCCCCGACGTCAAGATTTATTTGTCATGGTGTCGACCCCCCCGGAGGTCTCGACCCATTCCCCAGGACCGGTTGCTCATCCCGAGTCGTTTTTTTCTGGTGGCCCCGAGGCCCGGCGAAGCCCCCAAGAGGCCGAGGACGGCGAGACACCTCCCGCCGTGATTTTTTTCCTCGAGGCGCGACGGGGTCTGGGTCTGACCGTGCGCCTGTACAGCGGCTCGGCCTCCTCGCGCAGGCCCATGGCGCGCAGCAGGGTGGCCAGGGCGCTCAGCGACGCCAGCGTGTCCGGGTGCTGCGGCCCGAGCGCGGCCTCGCGCCCCTGCAGCGCGCGCCGCAGGAGCGCGCTGGCCTCCTGCCGCTTGCCCGTCTCCTCGCGCCGCGGCCGCGGCCGCCGCCGCCGCCGTCGCGTCGTCGGCTTCATCGTCGTCTTCGTCGTCGTCGTGGTCGTCGTCGTGGTCGTCGTCGTCTTCGTCGTCGTCGTCGAAGACGAAGCCCCAGCCATGCCCGCGCCGTGGCAACCTGAAAAACCTCGACGAACCACTCTCGGCCGTCTTCGGCCTCCTGGGGCCCTCGCCGGGCCGCCGCACCGTCCCAGAAACGACTCGGGAGGAGAGGCCGCTCCTGGGGAATGGGCCCGGGCCGCTCGCTGAGAGTCGACGTCGCAGACAAAAACACGGCGGACAGATGTTGACCGCTTCGGCCTCCTGGGGCCCTCGCCAGGCTTCGGGACCGTCAGAAAACGAGAGGTCAACTCGGGATGGAAGACCAGCCCTAGGGAAGGGGTCGGGACTTCTGGGGGCCCCGTCTGAACAAGAACAAGACAACGTATGTCTGGGACGAGGCTGGGGAATCCCGAAACGGGCGCTGCAGTTTATTCACACCGAGCGCTTTCGCCCAATCTGGGGCCACAGGACCATCACAGATCGATCCGGCTCGGAAGATGCAGCAGAACGTTGGGGTCTCTAGGGCTCCCGTCGTCAATGCTACGCGATGCTGCAACTTTAGAGGACGCCATAAACATAAACTTGTGGCGCACTGCGCGGATTTCTTGGATCTGAGCTGGACTCCCCTCCCTGGCGCGCGGGGCGCGCCAGGGGCGGCGCCCGAGGCGCCGCGAGGGCGCTACAGCGCAGATCCAAGAGATCCGCGCGGAGCGCCCCAAGTTTAGGACGCTCGTGGCGTCCTCTCTTCTTCGCAACGTTTTCTGCCGCAGCGCCGACCCCGAAGCGGTGCGGCGGCGCACCGCGGCGGGGACCTCGGAGCAGCCCCGGAGACCCCACCCCGCACACGGGCCGCCGCCGCGCCGCCCGCCGCCGCGGGCCCTGCGGGCCGATCATCGCCCCGCGGCGCCCCTCGGATGACGGCCCGCGGGCCCCGGAAGCCGTGCGGCCACCACGCGGCCCCGGACCACCCCCAGGCCATGAAAAATGGTGGGCCTGCTTTCCGCCGCCACCGCTACGAGTTGGAGGGGGGAAGGAGGTGGAGGACGAGGAGGAAGAGGAGGAGGAGGAGGAGGAGGAGGAGGAGGAGGAGGAGGAGGAGGAGGAGGAGGAGGAGGAGGAGGAGGAGGAGGAGGAGGAGGAGGAGGAAGAGGACCCCCTCCCTCTCCAACTTATGGTGGTGGTGGTGGTGGAAAACTGGCCCATCACAAAAAGCACGACGGAATGTTTTTCGCCGTTGTCGGCGTCCCGAAGCACTTACCGGGCCTCGGGGGACGGATAACAATGACTCAGGAGGAAAAGCCGGTCCCGGGGAATGAGTTGAGACCTCTGGAGGTCGACGTCATCAAAAAATCGTGGAGTCGGGGGTCTGGGGTGTGGTCGCCGCACCGCTTCGGGGGTCCCCAAGAAGCCAGGACTGGGACGAAAGGAGACCGGGAGAAGTCGGGGATCCCTGAGACCCAGCGGCTCAGGAAGATGTATCGGGCGCCGCGGCCGTTCCAGAGCGCTCCATGAGCGCTCCCTGAATGGTCCTGGCCTCTCATCCGAAATGGCAGCTGTTTCACCACGTCGTCCCCCAAGGATCTCGACCACTTCTCCAGGGCTGGTCTTCTCCTGCGTCGTTTTGTTGACGGTCCCGGGGCCGAGGAACACCCGTCGTCACCACGTTTTTGCAGCGCACGGGTCTGCAAGTGGGCCCGCCCGACTCCTGCAGCACCATCCCCAGGCTGTGCGCGCTCGCCAGGGTCGAGGGGTGCTCCCTCCCGTGGGCCTTCTCCTTGCCCTCCAGGGCGCGGCGGTGCAGCCTCTCCGCCTCGCTGGCCCGGTCCATCGCCTCCATGAGCCCGGCGAGGCTGTCGACGGACGCCAGGGTGTCCGGGTGGGTGGGCCCCAGCTTCAGGTTCCGGCAGTTCAGCACCTCAGGAGCGAAGAAGAGGCAACAGCCACCGCTGGGCCGAAGGAGCCGCCCCTGGCGACGCCGCAGTGCCGACCTCCACCTGCCAGGGGCGCACTGCGCGCGGCGCTCGATCTCGAGTGCCGCGTGTGGGGCATAACTTAACCGCTGGCAGATCGCGGTCGGCCACGTGGGGGGCGCCAGCGGCGATTCTCTAAGCCCAGCGGTGGTGGTCGTCTCCTCGTCGCGCACGAGCACCGCCCCCTGGTAGAGCTCGGCCTCCTCGTGCCTCCCCATGCTCTGGAGCAGCAGGGCGAGGCTGTTGATGGAGGTCAAGGTGTCTGGGTGCATGGGCCCCAGGCTCTCCTCTCGGGTGCGCCGAAGAGGGGAGGAGCCACGAGGAGGGGTCAGGGCATCACGGCCCCATGGGCTGCAGGCCGAGATCGAGGAAAACACCCCCCCGATGTCGAAAATCATGCAGTCGGAGATCTGGCTTGTGATGGCATTCGGGCCGTAATTCGAGCCTCGGGCGGCTGGTCGGGACGATTCTGACCCCCCTGGAACGCCCTCGACAAGGCGGAACCGCTTGATAATATCCCGAGGCTGGAAAACCGACGAGAATCCACGAGAACGTCCGAAAACATACGGGAATCAAGGGCTGGGTCGGGGAGGCCGAACTCGAGGAATCCCGCCAGGAGCAGACAAGTCGGAGCTCCGGGGACAGGGCCAGCTTGAAAACCTCTGGGAATCCACGAGGCAGTGCGCCCGCGGCAGAATGTCGCCCAGCTCGACTGGACCAAGAATCGACGAGCTCTTTTGTTTGATTTGGCTGATCGTTGAGTTGCGTTGCGTTGCGTTGCGTGGCTGGTCGGTGAGTCGCGTTCTCCCCCTGTGCCTTCCCGCTCTCTCTCTCTCTCTCTCTCTTTCCCACTTTACAACATGGAGACATCGACGAGATCTGAGCCAGGCAAGCAGGCCGGCATCGAGGAAACGCCCCAGGAATCCACGAGAACGTGCGCCCGTGGCAGGACTGTCGCCCAGCTCGACTGGACCTGGGATCGCCGAGATCTTGGCATCGCCGAGGTCCCCCGAGGCACGGGCCCCCCACCCCTCGACCGCCTCCCAGGGGGCCGGCTCCTCGGCCCGCCGAGGGTGAAGCTCCGACGGCCCCCAGTGCCCCTGTGGGTTGGCCTCGAGAGGCCGAGCTCTGTCAGCACGCCCGTCTCGATTTCGTCGGGGCGCCGGATGTCTGGGCTCCCGGACCCCCGACCGCATGACCATGGTGATGGCGTCGATGCCCGCGCTGGCCAGCGTGGGGGTCGCTTGCGTGAGGGCCCCCCGGCCCGGCAGCAGGCCCCCGGCGGCCCGAAGTGGAGGAACAGCTCCCGTCGTGGCTTTCTCGCGACTCCCGGGTTACCACGTCGCTGGCTGGTGGCCACTAGCTGCCCCGATGCGCAACACGCAACACGCAGCGTGTTCATACGGAGCTCAACACGTAGACTGCGAACGTAGGTATGACGCGAGACGTTCGCCAACACGTGGGCCAACACGCTGAGCCAACACGCAACGCACTGACACGGACGTCTTAAGCACGGCACGTGTTGCGTTTCAGCACGGGCGTATCGAGGCGGACCCTATCTTCAGGCATCATTGCTCGAGACGGGTCGACCTGTGAGGGTCCCGGGCCAGAAGCCAGACGAATGCGCCCGGCGTGAAAAAGTTGCAACGCCCAGATCTGAGGGACCCGCTCCCCCCTGATCAGCACCCCCCGCCCGGACTCTCCTGAAGAGCTTGGGCGCCCGCGCGTCCTCCCTGGATCTGGGCTGGACTTGTCTTCGCGCCAGAATTCGGGCCTCCAGCGGCCGTTCGGGGCGCAGACCGCCCTCGACGAGGCGCAGCCGTGAGGGCGTCCGAGAACGACCGAACTTAACAAAGGCCTTGGGATGTCCAACTCTTCTGGCGGCCCGCACAAGGGGGCAGGTGGAGGGGGGGACGCTTCTTCGAAGGAGGCTGCGTCCCAGAAGGCGCTGGCCGTACATCCACAGACAAGGCCCGCGCCTTCTAAGAACCAGGGGTGTGTCTGAGAAGCCTTGCCCTCTCCCCCTAAACCCCGTCACCATCTTCTAGGGCAACTACCTTCGCCATTCACACTCCGCGCGCCTCGCTCTGACATCGCCCCGGCCGCGAAGCGCGACGAACCTCGCACCATCGTAGTGGTCCCAGGGTGAGGTCTGGGGATGTCGTGCTTTTTCAATACGGGGTCCCCAGAAGTCTCTCCGGGGATCTTCTGACCCGGGTCAATCCAGACCCGGGTCAGCCGGAAACCAAGAAACTGCAATGCAGGAACAAAAACTGCAACGCAGGTCTTCGCAAACCTGGGTCAACCAATATGCGCGGCCGCCTCGCGGCTTGCTAACCGTCAGCCAGAAGGGGTCTTCGCAGGATCCTGCAGGATCCGGTGCCCTGGCTGACCCTTGTTTGCATTGACCCCCGTCTCTTGAGCCCCGAATCTCGACCCGTTCCCCAGGGCCGGTTTCTCATCCCGAGTCCTTTTTGCGGACGGTCCCGAGGCCCGGCGAGGGCCCCTATTCGCCGGCCCAACGGGCCAGAGGCGTGCTAAGATCTCCGGTAACTGGTTAACAATTCTCTAGTTCGCGCGCGCGGGGCGGCCCCTGGGGGTCCCCGGACGAAAAGTACCCCGGGCGATCCCCGACCGATCCCCGGGAGACTCCCCCAGAGCGCTCCAGGAGCGCTCCATGAGCGCACCAACAGGGCTCCGAGACGTCCCCGAGAGCCCCAAGAAAGGCCAAGAGGCCCCCAAGAGGCCCCCAAGATGGTACACGAGGGGTCCGACATGCCACAAGATCGCTCCAAGACGCCCAAGATAGCCCCCAGACGCCCCAAGAGGCCTCCAAGAGCACTCCCAAGAGGGCCCCCGGAGGCAAAATTCATTGTTTTTCCTTAGGTTTTTGAGAGATTTTGGAGCTTCCACCTTTTCGGCTTCCCGACGCCCCAAGACGGCCCAAGAGGCCCCCAAGATCGCCCCAAGAGGGCCCAAGAGGCCCCCAAGAGGGCCCCAAGATGGCCCAAGAGGGCTCGAAGACGGCCCAAGAAGCCTCCAAGACGGTCCAAGAGGGCCCCAAGAACGCCCCCAAAGGGGCCCCAGAGAGGGAACACGAAACAACATTTCGAGCCCTCGGCCCTAAGAAGCCCCTACGAGGCCCCAAGAGGCCCCTAAGAGGCCCCAAGAGGCCCCCACGAGGCCCTCAGGAGGCCCCCAAGAGTCCCCCAAGCGGCCCCAGGAGGCCCCCCAAATGCCCCCCCGAGCGCCCCAGGAGTCCCCCAAGCGGCCCCAGGAACCCCCAAAGCGCCGCATTGACACCAGGCCCTCGGGCAAACGGCAGACATGAGACAGTATGGGCCGGCGGAATGAGCGAAGCGATTAAATAATAAGGAGGCCGAACGTTGCGACACGCCTCCGCCCTTAATTTCTTCAATGCGCTGGATCTCTGGGGCCCCCCTGGGGGACGAACTCTGCGAAAAGCCTCTGCCTTGCGTTGGGTCTCCCCAGACCCCCGACGTCATGAATTTTTCATGACGTCGACCCCCAGCGGTGTGGACCCATTCCCCAGGACCGGTTTTTCGTCCTGAGTCGTTTTTTGACGCTCCCGAGGGCCGGTAAGGGCCCCCGGAGGCCGAAAATCATGAAAAACCTCCCGTCGTGATTTTTTCATGACTCGAGGGGGTCTGGGTCTGGGGCCCTGGGCCCCCGCGGGTCCTCCCGCCCCTCCACCGCCCGCCTCTGCAGCGGCTCGGCCTGCTCGTCCCTGCCCGCGGCCCGCAGCAGGCCCGCCAGGCGCTCCACCGCCTCCAGCGTGCGCGGGTGGCCCTCGCCGAGCTCCGCCTCTCGGGCTGCACGCTGCGCCCATCGTACTGTTGAGGGCCACGCCCCAGAGATCATGGCGAGCACCCAGGAAATGAAGGGGCCCAAGGACACACAAATAAATACACACAAATAAAAATATCCCCCTATATTTTCACATATTTTCTGGGTTTTTGTCTTCCCCCCACTTCCCATATTTTCCAATATTTTCTGGGGAATCGCCGATTAACTGTGTCTGTGTGTTTCTTTCCCTCCTGAGAAAAGAAGCGCCGAAACCAACAGTGTCGAACGAGCATCGCCTCCCAGGGCCCGACACGCGAAAACCCTCAGCTCGAGCTTCGGGACTGTCCTGGTGCTCGTAAGGTCTTTCTGGTGGCCAAGGCTAAAGCAGGTTGGAACATCCTAACTCTCGGGGCGGCCAAGCGGCCCAGACGAAGACGAAGCCAAGACGAAGACAAAACCGGGTGAGAACAAACCGAGAATATAAGAGATCCGGCGGCTCTGGGGGATTCATCGGGCGCCGCGGCCGCTGCTCCAAGGGCGCTCCGGGACGCTCTTGAGCGGGCTGATCCTCGTCTTCGGCCCATCCGACTGCCCCCTAGAGCCGCGAGTAAAATCACGACGGGAAGTTTTTTGGCCGCCGTCGTGGACGTCGACGTCGTCGACGTCGTCCTCGTCGTCGTTGTCGTCGTGGTCGTGGTCGTGGTCGTGGTCGTGGTCGTGGTCGCGGTCGCCGTCGTCGCCGTCGTCGTTGTCGTCGTCGTCGTCGTCGTCGTCGTGGTCGTGGTCGTGGTCGTGGTCGTGGTCGCCGTCGTCGTCGAAGACGCAGCCCCAGACATGCTGGCGTCGTGACAGGCTCAAAACATCAGGGGTCGGTATTTGAAGCGGCCGGGGGGTATGAGCTGGTTGGGCCCAGAGCAAAGCTGTCAAGAAGGGGGGGATGAGGCCAAATGCAGACCCCTCCCGGGACGTATCCGGTGCAATTTTTCGCATCCGTTCTTGAAGGTCACGGGGCCTGAAAAAAGCCCCGGGAGGCCGACAAGAAGCAAACCGCCTTCCCAGACCCAGAACCTAAAACCTCTCGCCCCCCCCTCCTGCTCGCTGGGGGCACTCGGGTAAATGCGAGTCCGCCCGCCCGCGGGCTACCAGGAATAACCCTATTGCTATTCCAGCCTTGCGGCTTGTAGTCCAGAGGCATACCGTCGCAAATTTAACTCCCTCCGGCCCGTGGGCCGCGACCCCTGACCCAGACCGAAGGGGAAACGAGTGCTGGGCCACCTAAGAGCCCCCGCCGGCTCCAACACCTGGGCACGCTGCTCGCCACAGACAGAGGCGTTGTCCCCATGGGCGTGGCCTGGGCCCCACTGGCCGACTTACCCGCTAGATGGGGATACAGGCCGCTCCCTTCGGGTTTCGAGGGGGGAGGAAGGAGGAGGAGGAGGAGGAGGAGGAGGAGGAGGAGGAGGAGGAGGCGGAAGAGGAAGAGGAGAAGGAGGAAGAGAAGGAGGAGAAGTGGAGGAGGAGGAGGAGGGCATTCTTGCCCCCAACCGGGTTTCCGAGATGGCGGGGCTCTGGATTGGGATGGGGATCGGGGATCGGTGTCGGGCAAATTTTGGCTGACCCAAAGGGGGGTCTAACTGAAAAGGGGTGCTGCAATAGATTTGGGCCAATTGTATTGCAAATGTATAGCGCCGGAAAAATGCATTGCATTGCATTGCATTGCAACGAATGCATTGCACGCGAAAATCCAGCTACACATTGGCGCGCCAGAAGGTATCGCACGCCCCAAATCTATACCGCAGCCCCAAGACTCTGATGCACCAGATCTGCTGCACCGCCCTCTTCTCGCTGGACACCCTTCCCAGACCCCGACGTCATGAATTTTTCATGACGTCGACCCCCAGCGGTCTGGACCCATTCCCCAGGACCGGTTTTTCGTCCTGAGTCGTTTTTTGACGCTCCCGAGGGCCGGTAAGGGCCCCCGGAGGCCGAAAATCATGAAAAACCTCCCGTCGTGATTTTTTCATGACTCGAGGGGGTCTGGGTTTGGGGTCAACCAAACACGCGATACCGAGGGGTCCGTGCTTTCCCACCTCGGAGCCTCGCGCCCCTCGAGGGCCCTGCGGAGCAGCGGCGCGGCCTGCTCGCGGAGGCCCAGCGCCGCGAGGCGGGCCCCCAGCGCGCCCAGGGACTCCAGCGTGTCGGGGTGCAGCGCGCCCAGCCGCGCCTCGGAGCACCGCTCCCACCGCTCCCCGTCCCCCAGGGCCGCTGCCGAGGCAGGCGGTGGCGGGGCCAAAACCAGCCGGCGCGCCGCAGATCGCGCGGCCCTCGTGTCCCCCTGTCCCCTCCCCTCGCCCGACCCGGAACAGCCTCCTCCTCCTCCTCCTCCTCCTCCTCCTCCTCCTCCTCCTCATCTTCCTCCTCCTCCTCCTCCTCCTCCTCCTCCTCCTCCTCTCCTCTCCTCCTCCTCCTCCTCCTCCTCCATCACTCCCTCCATCCTCCTCCATCCTCCCTCCCTCCCTCCCTCCCTCCCTCTTCCTCCTCCTCCTCCTCCTCCTCCTCCTCCTCCGCCTTCTCCTCCTCCTCCTCATCCTCCTCCTCCTCCTCCTCCTCCCGAGGTATCGTCGATTCCTAGACGCGTTCGGACGATCCTCGCGGATACCCGGATGTCTCCCGGCCTCAGGGTCGATGCGCTTCAGCGGCTGCGCCTCGCCGAGGACGTCCCGGGGGTGCCCAGGCCGTCCCAGAGGCCCGATGACCCAAACACCACAGGGGGCCAAGAGCTCCGACCGATGACGTGTGTCGCCTCTATGCTGTTTCGATGGCAATCTGTTGTTGGTACGCAGTGGTTTCCGCTCGCACCGTTGATGAAACGGATGAGAGCGACGAGAAGGACGATGAGGAGGGTGGCGGCCAGCCCAACGCATTGGACCTAGTATCGACACGCGTGCGTGTCTGGGCGCAGCGAGCCCAGCCGAGCTTCGGAGCATCGCTTTACCAACTGGCCCCCAGAGCTCCGACGTGCTTCCATTGTCCAATCGCGCTGTTTTCCTCGACGTCGGCTTCCCGGACCCACATCTACTCGATTACCATACGTTTTCGGATTTCTCGTGGGCTCGCGGAGGTTGTCGAGCCTCGGGATGCTTTTCAGCGGCTGCGCCTCGTCGAGGATGCATCGTCCCGGACGACCGCCGGAGGCCCGAGTTATGCCTCGAGAACTATTCCAGACCAGATCACCGACTACATGATTTTGGAAATACTGGTGGCTTTAGTCGATTTTGGCCTCAGGAACCCGTTGTCTGACCCCCAGGGCCGTCACAAACGGATCCAGGACGAAAAACGACCCCGAGGAGGGGGAGTCCGGGGGCTCTGGGCCCGCGGGTTCAAAACAACAGATCGTGGAACGTATGGGTATCCCCGCTGACGTGGCCTCGGCCTCCAGGTGGGCGTGGCCTTGGCCCCTGGGTGGAATACCCTGAGATTCAGGCGTTGCATTTCTGCTCGCCCGTTTCGGGCCCCTGGGAGCATCGCAGCTCGATCCGGCTCGAAACATGCAGCAGAAAGACGGGGCTTGCGTCTCCGACTACGATTTCTCGCGCTGCAGCTGTGTTTTCGCAACGTCGGATCGAAGGGTATGTACCTGTTGCTTCGGGCTTCGTGGAACCTATTTGAGGATCCCACCCCATAGGATCGGGTGGGCTGGTGGGGGTGACAGATACCATGGCCCAGCGGGCTTCATGATTAGCCTCTGGCGCGTAACCTTCGTTACCCGCGCCCCCTCGTTTAACGGCAACGATCGTACGGTGGGGAGGGGAGGGGCTGGACCCCCCACGCATGCTGCTGGTGCTCGCGCGCAACCCCCGCCCCGACGTGCCCCACCCCGCCTAGGCGTTACCGTCACCCCCCCCCGTGGTAACGACCGTGAAGAAATCGAGGCGCCGGACATCCGGCGCCTCGATTTCTTCACGACACGAGCCCCCGACCTTTCGACCACTCCCCTCCGTGACAGGTTTTTCATCCCGAGTCTTTTTGTTGACGGCCTCGAGGCTCCGAAAGGGTCCCGAGAGGCCGAAAGCAACAACAAACCATCCGCGCTGATTGCTTCCTCACGACGCGAACATTCATGCCATGGCCCAGCGGAGACGGGGACAGGTCAGGCGATGCCGCGCTTCCAAAACCTCCAGCTCCCGCCGCAGGGGCTCGTCGCCGTCGCTGCCGTGGTTGTCGCCGCCGCAGTCGCAGGCGCCGTCGGCGTCGCCGTCACCGTCGCCGTCGCCATCGCAACCGTCGCCGTTGTCGTCGCCGCTGTCGTCGTCGGCGCCTTCGTCGTCGTTGCCGCCGACGCCGACGCCGACGCCCGCGCCGTCGCCGCCGCAGGGTCGTCGCAGCGGGGATGGGGCCACGTCGGGCGATGCCGCGCCTCCCGGTCCTCCAGCTCCCGGCGCAGGGGCTCGAGGTCCTCCCCCGCGCAGCGCATGGCGCCGGCATGGCCCCGCGGGTGCGGGCGGGCCGCGCGGGCCACCCCCGGGGCCGGGGCGGCTTGCGGCCAGGCGCCCGGGAGGGGGCGGGGGGCGTCGTCGTCACCGTCACCGTCGTCGAAGCGGGGTGGGTGGCGGCGGGTCGCCATCCCAGGCGGTGGGCAGTCGAGGCGTGTCTTCCCCCAGGCAGGCGTTGCCAGAGGGGTCCCTGTCGGCTTGTGAAGGAGCCTTCCTCGGAGGCTTCCCCGGGGGGGTCCTCGCGCCCCTGGTCCTCGACGGCGTGTACTCCTCGGGGTTCTGGGTTCCTTGGTCTTGTTTCCTTGCTTGGGCTCCTCGATGAATTCCTCGGTGTTCCTCTGGTTCCTCGGGCGGGCCCCTTGCTTGGATCCCTGGGGGAATGCCAAGCGATCCCAAGCAACGCGCTGCAATTTCATGCAATGCCACGCAATGCCAAGCGATACCATGCAACGCAAAAGCAGTGACACACAACACCAAGCATAGCCAATCCATGCCGAGCAACGCCAATCAATGACAAGTAGCGCGCGCACATCACACTTACTTGCGGCCTTCCTTGGTCAGGAACTTCTGCATAGCGTGTCACCGCGGCGGGGCTGGCGACACTCCATGCCCTGTCAGCGAATAGCGTCTCGCTCCGCCCCGCGGGGCGCAAGGCTCGGAAAGGCTCGGGACTCTGTCGCTTGGACATGGGGAAGCGGATAGCGGGTCGTGCAGGGGTGTGGTGGGCCAGAACCGGCGGAGCGAAGGTTCCTGACCGTACCCCCGCGTCCCAAGAAACGGGCCCACCTGGACCTCGAGTCCCCCCCAGGATTCTCGAATTCCAAAGCATCCTCGAGCCTCGGTCCTCCTTGATCGGCCCTCCTCCTTGATTCTCTTTGCTCCAGCAGTTCTTGACCGCAGCTAATTACCTGCCCAGGAAACTGTCCCCGACTTCGGGCCGCGCTGGGTTCCTCTTGTGGAACCGGGCGCGCCGCCCCGCAGCTGCGGCACCCTGAGCCCCATGCTTCTCGCGACTCCCCCTCTTGGGACGCCTCCGGAGGTGCCTGCACCCGCTGAAGAAGCACGCTGGCTCGCGGAGGCCGAGCTCCTGGAGGGAGAAGGCCGGCTGCACCGCACGCAGGAGTGGCCCCCCGCTCCGCCAGAGCGGCCTTTGCTGCTGGACCACGGGGGCTCCCCGATCGGTGATCGAGCTGCGAACGGCCAGCATCGAATCGGGAAATCGGATCGCATCGGAACGCGCATCGAGTCGGGCCGCGCATCGGCCCGGAGCTCGCAACGGGATCGGCGGCGCCAGGATGCACGCCAGCCCCACGCAAGCACTGGGCCGCCTCGTATCGCCCAGGGATCGGGACCGCATCGGATCGGGCCGGCCAGCGCCGAGATCGAATCGGAGCGAACGGAAGAAGAGGAAGGGGAGGAGGAGGAGGAGGAGGAAGGGGAGGAGGAGGAGGAGGAGGAGGAGGAGGAGGAGGAGGAGGAGGAGGAGCAGGAGGAGCAGGAGGAGGAGGAGGAGGAGGAGGAGGAGGAGGAGGAGCACGACGACGACGACGACGAGGATCGAGGATTCGGGACGCGGGATGCTTCTGAACCTCTGGGCGCCTCCGGGAGGCCTCCCGTCGCCGCGGCGTGGCGCACGCATTTGAGAGGCTGGCCGCCTCTGGCACGAGCCGGGGGAGCGCTCCCCACAGCGTTAAGTCGGGCGTGTCCCCCTATACCAGGGGATTTTCGAAGAAAAATAAAGAATACGCCAAGAAGTATTCAAAAGATGCCCCAAAATACTCAAATGAGAATCCCCAGACTACCTTTTTGCCTACTTTTGAATACTCCCCCTGTCGAGGGCCAGGCCCGACTTACCATCGCGGAGCCCCCAGGGGGCCACCGGGAGACGACCCGCGGCGAGGCGGCAGCCCAGGCAGGGGAGGGCGGGGCCGAGGAGCGCCGCGCAGAGGCCACGGAGGGGGCCCCTGCACGCGCCGGCCTCGGCGGGCCCCCGAGGAGCAGCGCCGAGCGGCGCGGCCGCGCGGCGGCACCCCGGCGCGCGCGGCGGCGGCGGGGCAATGCCGGCTGCCCGCCCCGGAGGGCGCTGGCAGAGGGCGACGCAGCAGGGGGGCACGGCGACGCAGAGCTCCGCCCACGGTCCACAGTCGTCTTAAGCTTTCCTGGCAGCGGCCTCCGGGGCCCGTGCCCGGGCCCCGGAGGCCAGCAGGCATGGATCCGTGGGGAGGCTGCCCCCCAGGTGCGGTGTCGGGGGCCTCTGGGCCCGCGCATCGGAGAACAGAAATCATGTCGGAGGGTGTCCCAGGAGACGGGGGAGGAAGGGGGCGAACACCCAGACATGATGGCGTCGTGAGACATCGCGCGTTGGCGCCAACGCGCGTTTGTTCAGCGGTGCCCTCAAGTGCGATGCAGGCGGTGTCATGAGGGCCAAGACAGACCTCGTGCTATCGGTGGGCCCGTGCGGAGTGAAGGCGCACACTTTTTGGCGTCGCGGCGAAGTACAAGTCGAGTGAGAGCGAGACGCGCGTGGACACACACACACACACACACACACGCGCGCGCGCGCATTAGTCTAACACACGTCCTGATGATCATCGGGTACGTAAAATTGCGGAGTCAAATCTGTACGGTCAGGAACTGTTGCTTAGCGTGTCGCGGCGGCGGCCCCGGCGACACGCTATGCCCCATGCGATCTGATAGCCTCTCGCTCCAATCCGCAGGGCGGAAAAAATGAAACAATGCGCACAAATCTCTCCACACTGGCTTAAGACACGAACCAAAGCAATAACATCATTATCCTTCGCTTTCTCATCCCCCTCTTTCTATAAATATTATCCTTCTGCTGCTGCTGCTTGCTGCTGCCGCTACTCCTTCCTTCCCCCTTCCCCCTCACACCTCATCCTCGCCCTTCTTCCCAACACCTCCCTAAACCCCGACATAACCCTTTTAAGAAACGCCCAGTCCCCATTCAAGTCTCCCTCGGACACCCAGAACCACCTAACTGCTCCAAAACATCACGCAACAACAAACGATCTGCCGACGACGCTTCCGCCCCGCCCTCGAAATAACCTCCCCCGACCTGTCCTAAAGCACGTTCTGACAGGGAGGCGGATCGGCAACGCCCCGCGGGGGCCCCAAAAAGCCCAGAGACGCCAAGCAATCTTGATCCTCCTTCGACAACGACGTCGACAGCGAAGGCGACGGCGACGTTAACAAACGCAACGGATGCGGCGACGACGACAACGACACTGACGACGTCGGCAAAAAAACTTCGACCATCGCTCGATCCTCGACGACGACGGCGACGCCAACGACGAAGATGACGGTGACGACGACGACCACGACGACACTGGCGACGACTGGGCGCTGGCGGTAAATCGTCAACCTGGCTACCGCCGGGGACCTCGTAGCGCTCCCAGCACGCTTTGGTCGTCGTTTAAACAAGTGGCACGCATGCCTTGGCTCTTGCACGGGGTGGATGACGATGAGGGGTGGCATGTTGTAGCCGTCGTGGTGCTATCTCGGGGTCTCTTCGTGCCTTGCGGGAGCGGTGTGTGGGGCATGGGGCCAGGGGGGTCCCAGATGGCCAAGGATTCGAACGACGGCGAACGACGACGAAAATAAAAAGTTGAGAGCTCTAGAGCACAGCTGTGCAAGATGATAAACACATCGGGCGGAAGGGGCGCTCTGGCCGGTGTGTCGGGGGATGCGGGGGGGGAGCTGGAGCAGTGCCGTGCCGAAATGAAGGGTTCGGGGCGGAGGGGGCGCGCTGGCTGGCGGATGGGGCGATGGAGGGGGTGCTCGGGATGGGGGGGCGCGGTGCCGCGCCGAAATTCAAAAAAGGTCGGCGCGGAGGGGGCGCGCTGGCTGGTGGGCGGGGCGATGCGGGGGGGGGCGCGCGGGATGCAGGGGGGGGCGGTGCCGCGCCGAAAGAAAAGGGTCGGGGCGGAGGGGGCGGTGCCGCAACGAAGTGAAGGCGTCGGGGCGGAGGGGGTGCGCAGGCTTGAGATCGTCTCCGTCGGGCATTGAAGAGGGCGAAAGATAACGAGTTAATCTGAGATGGGCATTGAGTTTTCCGAGGCACGCCTCTGAACACCACGATACGATACTGTGAAACTCCGCCAACACGGCGGCCTTAAGCCAAGAGGCTGCGGTCAGATCCAAGGGACACGTAGGGAGGAGGGGAGTGGGAACACGACCACAACGGGACTACTTTCAGTGGATCTGACAGCGGCCCGAAACTCCTGCCCTCCTCCGCACCCCTACCGCCTACCCCAGCCTGATCCCCGACCCAGTAGCCGTCTCCCGGCTGGTTCAGAGCCTGACGGGAGGAGGCGCGCGAGCGGCACTTCAAATCGTTATTGAGAGCTCTCTCGTTCATGTGTCCCTCCTCATCCACAAGCACGATCGAACCCCGACTGAGAAGATCTGAGAGAGCCACGTTCCCCCGGGCAGGGTCGGCCTTCGTGAGGCAATCCGCCGCCATGCGGCCGTGAGGGACCCATCGAATCTGAGAGCCGATAGCTGAAAGACTGTCACGCACGACTGCTAGCTCAATCGCCGTTCTCCTGTCTTGACGTGAGCCTGCACTGTTGCGAGACAGAGTGTCGAAGATCGACTTCGCGTCAACGACTGAAAGAGAACTCACTCCCTCGGACAGAGTACAATCCCTGCTCAGCACGACGGAGAAAGGAGCCTGCGAGAGGTGCCAGTCTGGCTTGCACACGTCATTGAAAAGCAAATCTCGCCACATGATGGCGAGCCACTGGCCCTCGGCCAGTGCAGCACTCAAACTCAGAGTCTCTGCGGCCCCCGTGGAGGCAACTACACGCTTCAGTCTGACGGAACGCCAACAGAGTAAAGAGACCCGGGACCTCACATTCTGCCGAATGGACGCGTCGGCCGCACACACGAGCCATCCGCCTTGGGCCCCATTTCTTCGAGCGGACCCGGGACCGCCAGCGTCAGAAATAGTCACGAAATTCAAAGAAGCGGCATCCAGGGGCCAAATCGTAATCTTTTGGCACGCCAAGCTCTTGAGATGCTTAGCTATTTTCAAACACAAGATGGCGTCAGCCACCGTGGGGTTCGGCAACGCGGCACTCTGTAAAGAGGCTCCGGCGGCCACGTCCGGACGAGACTCCCTCCCTAACCACTGTATCTGAGCTACCATCGTACGATAGTGGCGGACCTCCTCCGCGGTGAGAAGATCATCCGGCACAGCACGGCGCTCCTTAGCCAGACGCATGGGGGTGAGCTGTTCGGCTATGTATTTTTCTTGATCCACGAAAATACGAGACCCCACCTGCTTGAGGTGTCTGCCTGCAAAATCTGATTCCTCACTTCTCCATTTCCCGAACTTGAAACGTCCCTGGATCCGTTCCTTCAAACCGATTCTCTCCCCGGGGTGTGAAGCCACAATAAGATCGTCCACTTCTATGAGCACTATGGAGCGAGGTTCCCCCTGACTGGACCGTTTCACCCACAAACAGGGTTCAAGAAGAGATTTCTCGAAGCCATCCTCGGACAGCCATTGTGTGAGCGTGCGGTGCCACAGCAAAGGAGCATCGTTCAGCCCATACACTGGCGCAATGAGCTCGATGAGCTCGCCTGGGGCAAGGTTCAGCCCCTGGCAAGGCTCGCAGAAAATCTGTCCACGCGGACGAGATAGTCTGTTGGACTGACAGAAAGCATTCTTAGCATCCGCAACTTCTAAGGTCCAGCCCAACGAACAAATCGCTTGTAAAGTCAACATGATGCTTTCTCCCTGGGGGGCGGGGGCGTACACCTGCAACTGGTCGCTATCGGGATCATGGTGTCCCTGCACACACCATCGTGACTTAGCAACCGCTTCGGACCCCAGACCCTCCTGTGGTTTAAAGCGTCGGACCATCCGGGAACCCAGCACTCGATCGGGAAAACGCTTGCGCACCAACGCTGCCTCGGCAGCAGGAACGATCCTCACCGCTCCTGAATCTAAAATCGCTCGCCACTCCTTGGCGTCTGAAAAGACAAAAAGGCGTCTCTCGGCCTCCGAGAGATGCTTGAGCGAAACCTCCGCTCCTCTCCGACTGGGAGGAGCTCCTTCCCCAGAGCATCCCCCAGTCTCCGCGAAGGTTCCAGCTCCCCCGACCCAAAACGACGGCTCCCAGCCGTACCACCCGCACAACTCAGCCCATAAGCTTTCCCCTTGCTCTTCGTCGAACTCCGACTGCTCGTCTTCGCCGCCGTCCCCGAACCAAGAACCTAAAAACCTTTGATCTGGAGGCGCATCTTCCAAGCCAGCATCTCGAATCGCCCGATCGGCGACCCTCGAAACCGGAGCACCGTTTCTGTCAAAAATCGCGCCCGGTCTCAGGGACTCATCCCTGGGCTCGAGAAGGCGAGGCTCGGGAGTTCGCGACCTCGCGCGCCCTCCGGACTCCAGGACGGCGTCTGCGCCGTCGCCAGCACCTAAGCTCTGCTGGCCAGGAGTATCGGAGGAGGAAGAGGCAGCCGGGCGCAGATCGCCACGGCGAATCGAAACGGGAGTATCATCTAAAGCACTGCGGCGCCGGATCGAAGGATCGATCTCTCTCGCAAGCGCCAACGCTCGCCCCGGAGCTGGCAGCTGCTCTGCGGGAGTCCGAGGCGCTGACTGCGGATGAGGAGGAGGCGGTTCTAACCTTGGTCTCTGATGAGGACGAGGGGAGGGATCGACTCCATCCGGATCCGTAATCTGACGCGAGATCGCGGGCGTGGGCACGGACCCCTGGACCGAAGAGGGAGGTTGGACCGTCGAGGCCCTCTCGAGCGAAGAGGAGGGAGGAGGAGGAGCGGGAGGGACAGGAGGATCGTCTTCTGGAACAACCACAGGCTCAACCCCCCTCGCCGTCGGTGGGGCCACCACCACAGCTGCGCCTTCCGAGCGTTCCGGGGGTGCCGCCACGTCCCAAGCACCAGGAGGAGGGGGCCCCTCGGACTCCACGTCAACCGCTCCCACCCGCTTCCCTGGATCCTTCAGGTCCCGCCTGAGACTGTCAAAAGCGGGAGAGTCGAGAAGCTCGGCTCCCCACGACTCCTCCTTGGTAGCCCAATGAACCTGTTCACTCCCGCACTTCAAAAGGCGCGAACGCATCGCCACCCAAACCGTCGTCCCTTGCTGAAAAACCACAGCCCCGGGCCCGGTCCACCTACTCTTACCGACATTGCCACGAGGCTGAGAGGGGGCACGCCTCCACACGTAAACCCAACTCCCCGGAGGAAACACTGGATCCACATGCTTGCGAGCACGCGAGGCAGAGACAATGCGGTCTCGCACGTCCATGGTCATGACGGCCCGCCGGGCCTCTTCTCGCAAAGCATGCTTCCTTGCGAAAGCAGCCGACGGAGACTCCGCATCGGTCGATCCCCTTACTACCTCGTCGATCCCGACTTCATCATGAGCATCGTCCGACAAAAAGCAACGAGGGAGTCTCGGATTTTCCCCAAAAACCATTTGATAAGGAGAGAACCCTCCCCTGTGAGCAAAACGGTTCTTGGCAGCGACCACCTCGCAGAGAAGATCCTCCACTTCTTCTAGAGTCGCAGGAGCAGTGCCACCAGAGGCCTTAACCAGAGCAGCCTTCACGAGTCCCCCATGACGCTCGCAGCGCCCGTTCTGGTGGGGTGACTCCGCGTCGCACACGTGTTGGAAGATTCCTTCCTGCTCCAGCCCTCGGGAAAAGGCCCCCTCGAACTCAGGCCCCCCGTCTGTCATGACGGTCTCAGGCAGACCAAGTGGCCTCACCCAACACCGCAAAAAGGCCCTCCACACTTCGGCAGCCGAAGCCGTTGGCAGGAGGACGCAAACCTGGAAGTTCGACCCGTGGTCGATCAAATTGAGGACTGGCCTGGTCTCGCCGAGAGCGTTTATATACAGAAGGTCTGCCGCGACCAACTTGTTAAACCGATAGGTTCGCGGCAGGCACGAGCGCCGACGCCAGCCGTGCCGAGAGGCTGACTGACATCCAGGGCGCACGAAGTGCTTGCTGACCCAGTTGATGACCTCAGGCTTCGCTTGAGCGACCTTTAGCGTCCTGATCAGATGCTCTCGCCGGGGATGTCCCAAATTCACGTGTAGCTTGTGAACCTCATCCTGGAGCTCCCGGGGAATACCAATCGAACCTGAAGCATCGGATTTCTCGGCCCCCTCAGGGCCTGGACGCTCGAGTTCCCCCTCCTCATCGGAGTCGCTGATTTCTCCGCCGTCAACCGGGCGGGGGTCAGCCCCTGGAGCAGCAGCGGCTGGAAAGGAAAGGGCTCCCGGCTCACCAGCCGACAAAACTGCAAAGCCTGTTCGCTCGACACCCTCAGTCAGCGCGTTCACCAGACGCTCAGGATACCGCTCAGCAGCCGATGTCCTGGCCCCGCCCACTAACTGCGAATGCTCATGCTGTCCCCTGCACCTCCTGCGACACACGGCGAGGAGCTCTGGACTATTCGAAATGAAGCTCGTGGGCTTCATGGCTAGACCGCCGTCGAGGGTCCTGAGCCCGAATTCACACTGATCTCCCCGAACCACCTGGACCCCGGGTTGGCTCAGAAGCTCCCTCGTTGAGGTAAGCTGCTGAGAGAAAGCCCCGTACGGGTTTTCAATCCAGAAGGAGCGTCCCTTGGAAAGCTGAAACATCGCCAACTGCATACACAGACCCCACATCAGCAGACACTCTTGCTCGACTCGATCTCTATCGTGCTTCGGCATGGTGTCCCAGTTAGGGACCCTGGCAACGCTCATACCCTTGCATGGCGGACTCATCAGAATGACCTCAGGCCCGTCCGTCTCCATGACCTCCCAGAGCTTGGCTCTCTGCTTTGCCTGGCGAAGATCCCAACCTGTTCTGAGATCGACGGCGTGGGAAGCCTGATAACCCCTACGAACCATTTCCGCTGAGACTCGAGGAGTCGAGAAAAGTTCCAAAAGCAGAGTCCTCTGTTCTCGCCGAAGATGGCGTATGAGGTCCTTCCTTAGCTTCTTGCGACCGGTTCGGATTCCTACCCCGTCAAACATTCTAAGGGCATCTTGGCGCACATGACGGGGAACTGCTGCTTCTGGCACTTCATGACGCTTGCTAAGGAGCGGGCTCTTGTCCAAGACGACCCAAGAGCTAGAGATCTGGGAAGCTAAGCCCGACGACGGGCGACCCGGGGACCAGACGGTAAACCTTAGCTGATCAGCGCTGTATCCGGCTAAGGCCTCTTGAAGCCCTGACGCTGAGGCCCCGGCCCACAGCGCGTCCACCACATCCCGAGCTTGGTCCGTCGCTGTCACTCTCAGACGCCTAACCCCCGACCAAGGACACTCCATCGCACGGCTGTCCGCGGCTCGAAGAGCGAGGTAGACCAACCACTGGGCCTTCTCGCTCGGGCCGAGGTCCTCGGCTTGCCACTGCGCCTCGTCCGAGAGCCTTTCCAGGGAAACATGCCCTCCCGTGTCCGCATCCCAGACCCAGCGAGCCTCCAGGCCCGACCTGACCCTCAGATGCTCGCGGCGTCCCCCAGAGTCCCAGACGGAAAAGCTTCTGGCGGTCCAGCCGCTCGGATCGGTCCCCGGGTGCAGGAGCTGGCGAAGCCGCCTTTGAGTTTCCTGAGAGGCCGACGAAACTTCCCAAATCGTGGAACAACTGAACTTCTTTTTGTCCAAAGCTCTGCTCGAGCCCAGGTCATGCTCGGCGTCTGCGGAGCCTGCCGTCGCACGCTCACTAGCCGCCAGATCATTGTCCAGCTTGTCCTGGGCCGTGCAGCTGTTCACGTGAGGCGCCTCGAGCCGGACTCGTCGTTCAGCGTTTCCATGGGTGCTGGCCCGATCGGAAGCCCCGCCGAGTCCGAAGCCGACGATCCGCCTGAGTGAAGATTCGCCGTCAGAACCGTCATCAGCTGCTCGAACCGCTCTCTCGTCGCCTGCGACTCCTGCCTCTGTGCGAGCATGTACTCCAGGATCTCCTTGCGGTTGGACTCTTGGTTCTGCAAGAGGGCCTCTATCATGTGACTCTCGCCCGTCGGGTTCGGGTTCTGGCCACGCGCCAGGTGCGCGACCCCAGAGGACTTGCGTGCCGTCGGAGGTGCCTTCGTCGCTGCCGGTCCCTCGAGGTCGATCGTCTCGTAGTCCTGCGGCGACCCGTGCTTCCTCGGTGGCGGCATCTTCCAGGTGAGAGGGTTCGGCATTCCCGGATGCTCCTCGCTGCTGGGAAACACTGGACACGCCGAGCTGATGGGCAGGACCCTGCGGTAGTTCGGGTGATGAGGGGGAACCTCCTGGGCACCCGGCTCGTCGAGGGTCTCCTGCTTCACGTGCTCCTGCTTGGCGTGGTAGGCCTCCACCGCCTCCCTGATCCTGTCCTGCTCGTTCTTGGCCTTCCGTGACTTCTCGGTCTTCTCGCACTCCTTCTTGATCTTGGCCTCGAGCTTCTCCTCGACCGTCTTGGGATGATACGAGAGACGCGTGGAGCATAGCTGGCAGACGATCCAAACCGCATGCTGGTTGGCCCGGCGCTTGCGACGCTCCGGGGGATGCAGGCAGTTCTCGGCCTTGTAGATCTCCTTGCTGGCGATCGCCGACACCGCCGAGGGGGCCAGCACCGAGATCAGCCTCGACTGAGCGCACGATATCAGTACAGCCAGCAGCTTCAGCGTGAAACGGCGCCAGCCTGTCTCTGCCGGAGTGAACATGCACCCGCCCTCGTTGACTAGACTCTTCTCGACCTCGCTGAGCTCCACCTCCGAGTAGTCGGTCTGCTGCAGCTGCGTGTCCCTCCAGGGATCCGGCGTGACGTCCCAGTTCTCCTCGATCTCGCTCTCGGCCGGCTCCTCGTAGTGCGTCGGCAGAGCGAGCCCGCCAGCGTTCCTGAGCGTGGCTCGCGTGCGTCCCAGCAAGTTCCCCACCGACCTCGAACCTGGCTTGGCCCCCTTCTTGACCACCTGCACTGGCATGGCTATTCGCAGGTGATGAGCTGGGAGACGATTCGTGGACGAGAGACTCAGCCGAGCTAGAGCCGAGAGAGGCTACGGAGGAGAGGGAATCTCGATTCCTCTCGTCAGTCCCTGACTTCAGTCCCGTTGTGATCAATCCCGACTCGAACGAAAACTCGGACGACGAGAGAGGGGAGGAAGACTGCTGGCATGCTGACTGCCCCGGCCCGCCCCTACCGTCCTGCACCGGCGGCGCTGTCACCTGAAACTCCGTGTGTCCGACCCAGTAGTCCTGCATGAGCTTCGCCTCATCCTCCAGGTCGGAGACTGAGCCCTCGAAGATGTGCTCGACGTAGATCCCGTCGGGATTCCTGAACCTGCAGGTCGTGACCATCTCGTCTCCCAAGAAGCTCGACGGAACAGGGGACTCACTCAGATCCTTCTTCACTGGCATCGCGCGCCGGGGCTTGGTGAACACCAGCCTCAGCTTGTCGCCGTCCCGCTCCCACCTGTCTGTGCCGCTCGACACGCTCATGACCCAGGCGCTCTCCGAGCCGATCCGAAAGGACGGAAACTTCTGGGCCAGATCAGGGTCGAGAACGAACTCTGACGGGGACTTGCCAATTAGACCGATCGTGCGGTGACCTGACGGGAGCTTCGTCATACTCAGCGTAGTGATGTCGTCCGTCCCCACCGTCATTTGGTTAGCCGCCAGGTCGATCTTGGCCGACATGAAGTCCAGGAACCCTGCTGGGAGCAAGGGAGGACAGGGATGCGGCAGCACGAGAAACTCCAGGACCCCACAGCCGTGAAATGATACTGGTACGAAAGCCTTGGCGACCGGACGGACACGCCCTCCGACACCGTTGGCGAAAGGAAGATCGTCCTGGTACCTGACGTGCACCCTGAAGCCCTTCTCCTTGAAAGCCAACTTGAGGTGCTTGAGGTCCGGGACTCCGATCAAAGCCTGGGCCGCCGCCGTGCCCGCCAGGGCCTGGTCCGCCATCGACTTCAGCATCACTCCTGAAAAGGAGTCTGACCTGCCGGCCGTCACCGAGGCTATCGCCTCGGCGAGCTCCTCTGCGAAAGTCGCCCAGGTACTTCCGCTCGAGCCCGCTGCCGATTCCACTTGAAAGTAAAAGCTCTTGCCCTCCGACTTGAGTCTGTCCGCCTTCGACCTATATGGCTTCTCACAATCTTCTCGCCAGTGACCCTTGTCTCCACAATTCGTGCAGCGCGTTCTCTTCTTCAAGTCGTCCTTGCTGATGCGCTTGAAGCCGGTGGGCGGAGCCTGAGGATGAGTGACTCCACCCTTGTCGCCTCGCTTGCGGTCGAAGAATTCTCGGTCGACTTTTCTCGCCGCCTTCATCTGTCTAGACTCCTTCCAGGTGCGCCTTCGCTTGGAGGCCATCTCCATGAAGACCTGGTACCCCTCGTCCTCGCACAGGTCCTTGTCGTCCAGCGCTCCCAGAAACACCGTGACATCATCCTCAGGAAATTCCACTTCAAATAGATCGAGGGTCTCGTCGCCTTCCTCTGAGTCCGAGTCCCAGCCTTGTAGTTCTGCTGGAAAGCTCTTCGCGGACGTCGCTGACTTTTGTGGGGGAACCGACTTCTCTGAGACGTCCAGCTCCAAGAGTGCTCGTCGGACGGCCGCTACTGTCTTGTCCCCGCCCATCAAGGTCCGTAGGTTGATGCGGTTCTGCTTCGTCAGCTGGGCGCCCTCCTCATAATAACGTGCCTGCACTGCGTCCGGCAACGTGAGACCGAATCTTTCTGCTTGAGCGATCTGGCTGTCACGCCTGATGACGAAGCCCGTGAGAGACTCCGTCGGACGAATCAGGTAGTCGAACAACGCTTCGTTGTGTGCTTCTCGCTCCTTGTCGCCGGGCTTCTCGCCCTTGAGGAGGTGCAAGTGCTTGAGCAGCTCGGTGATCCCGTCTTCTGTGTCCAGAAGATGACGTATGCCCTTGCACTTGCCCTGAAGATCTATCTCGAAACTCTCGAGCACCTTACTGGCCTGGTATTCTGGCAGAACCCCTGTTCTCTTAGACCACGCTAGCAGGTTAGCCGTAAAAATCTCCAGGTGATCGAGCCCGGGAAAAGAAGGAGGCGCTGAGAAATCTCTGCTCCTGACGGGCTGTGAGCCCACCTTGGTCCAGCTGTGAGTGCTGTTGTCGTCCCAGTCTGAGGTGCCCCACTGCCAGCCGGCTCCTGACCAGCGTTGCCACCAGGAGTTCCACCAGCTGCCTTCTGCTTCTTCGTCATTCTGCTGGTGTGCTGCGTCCACCTCTGCCGGTGAGCTCCCAGCCGGTCGTGGTGCCTCGGGCGTCCTCGCGCCCTCGGTAGCCTGTCCCGACCCATTCTCATCCACGCTCCGCATACCATTGAGATCGTCTCCGTCGGGCATTGAAGAGGGCGAAAGATAACGAGTTAATCTAAGATGGGCATAGAGTTTTGCGAAGAACGCCTCTGAACACCACGATACGATACTGTGAAACTCCGCCAACACGGCGGCCTTAAGCCAAGAGGCTGCGGTCAGATCCAAGGGACACGTAGGGAGGAGGGGAGTGGGAACACGACCACAGGCTGGCGGGCGGGGGGGCGCGAAGGGGGCGCGGCCCGAGGCGCGCTGGCTGGTGGGTGGGGGGATGCGGCGGAGGGCCTATAGTAAGGGGTGGGGGCGGGCGGGGCCGTGCCGAAACAAGAGGGTCGGGGCGGAGGGGGCGCGCTGGCTGGTGGGTGGAGGATGGCGGCGTGGGTGGGCAAGGGGGGTCGCGCCGAAGTAACAGGGTCGGTTCGGAGGGGGCGCTCTGGCAGGCGCGTAGGGGGGGTGCGTAGGGGGCGCGCGGGATGGGGGTGGGGGAGGCGGGGCCGCGCCGAAATCAAGGGGTCGGGGCGGAGGGGGCGCGCTGGCTAGCAGCGCGCGGGGCGATGCACAGGCAGCGCTCGGGATGGGGGGGGCGGTGCCGCGCCGAAATAAAAATAGTCGGCGCGGAGGGGGCGCGCTGGCTGGCTGGCGGGGCGATGCGGAAGGGCCGCGCGGGATGGGGGGGCGGTGCCGTGCCGGAATGAAAGGGTCAGGGCGGGAGGGGCGGCGCTGTGCCGAAATAGAGGGGTCGGGGCGGAGGGGGCGCGCGAGATGCGGGGGGGGGCGGTGCCGTGCCGGAATGAAAGGGTCAGACCGGAGGGGGCGGTGCCGTGCCGAAATGAAAGGGTCGGGGCGGAGGGGGCGCGCCGGTTGGCGGGTGGGAGGGATGCGGAGGGGGCGCGCTTGACGGGGGGGGCCCGTGTCGAGATAACAGGGTCGGGGCGGAGGGGGGCGCGCAGGCTGGCGGGTGGGGGGATGGTGGTCTGGGTGAGTGCGGGGGGATGCCGTGCCGAAATAAAAGGGTCGGGGCGGAGGGGGCGCGCAAGCTGGCGGGTGGGGGGGATGCGGGGGGGGGGCCGTGGGATGGGGGGGGGGGGGGGCGTGCCGAAATAACAATGTCGGGGCGGAGGGAGCGCGCTGGCTGGCGGGTGGGGGGATGGGGCGGGGGAGATGGAGGCGCGCTGGCGGCGCGTTGGCTAGTGGAATGGGTGGGTGATGGGGGGTGCCGTGCCGAAATAAAGTGGTCGGAGCTCTAAACGCCCTGTGCCAGAAACTTAAACATATATCACATCAGCATGAGCGGTTTCAGAGGTCACATAGATTGTGGGTTACAGGTTCTAGCAATGCTCGAAAGGCTGCCGAATCCAATGGTGTGGCGGCACAGCTGTTCTGAATCTCGAGATTTCAAATCGGCAGAAATAGCGATTCCATCATGCAAGCAGTCATTCGGGCATAGCTCGAGTAGGAGACCGATCTCAGACCTCCCGAAGCTCTAGACCCATGCTCCCGAGGCTGCTGAAGCGATTGGAGTGACTGAAAGCTCTCTAGCTGCTCTAAATCCCGAAATCGGGTCGTAACGTGACGGCGCGCGAACATATGTTACAGACTGCGAATCGAGGTTTGGCCAAAGCTCGAGTTGGAGACCGATCTGAAGTCTCGCCATGCTGGGCCAATGCTTCCAAGGCTGCAGAATCGGCAGGTGTGACTGAGAGCCCTGTAGCTGCTCTACGTCTCGAGATCAAGTCCACGAACCGACCGCGCCCCCAAACACAAGTTATATGGTGCGAGTAGTGTCTCGATCATGACCCGAATGCGAGACCGATGTCAGGCCTCTCGAAGCTCTAGACCAATGCTGTAGAGAGGCTGGTGGATCGATTGGTGTAAATAAGGGCTCTGTAGCTGCTCTGGATGTCGAGATCAAGTTCGTAAACCGATCGCACGCTAATACATTAGTTATGGCATTTCGGTCTTAGCTCGGATATACACCCGATCTGGGGCCTCTCGAGGCTGCAGACCAGTGCTTTCGATGCTGTAGAATTGGTTGCTGTGACTAAGAGCTCCCTAGCTGCTCAAAAACTCAAAATCAATTTAATCGACAAGCGGTGTGCCAGAAATGGTATCGACACGGCGTCGGTTCCCTACATGTATCATTATAGTACTGCAGAAACGGACATGAAACTAAGACAGGAGAACGCCTCGGAATGCACTACAGGCAGGAAACATGATGGTCCTCAAAATGAAGTGTCAAATCTCTCACAATAACCCGAATCTCGACCTCAGGTCATCACATTGTCTCTTCTGGCCAGGTCGACCAACTAGCTCTGCCCTGCGCCCGAATTCCTCTGAGCTTATCTAGCCGATGACGGTGACGACGACGACCACGACGACGCTGGCGACGACGCTAGAGGAGCAGCGCGCCAGCGAGGGGGTCCAGCGCCGATCAAAGAAATCCGCGCAGACCTCCGAACAACACTCCCGGCACACCGTTTGGAGCCGAAGCTGCAAAACAAATGCGACAACAACAAGCAAATCTTCGAAGGTAGCCACCCCTGCAGAAAGCAACAATGTATCGATCAAATCGGCGGCCCCTTGCGTATAAAATTCTGACAACGGGCAAAGACCAATTTCTTAACCGCAGGTATATTTCAAAGAACCAAAATCCACTTAAACCGAACGGCTGAGCCGACAATGAATGATTTCAAGAACGGCTCATGTAGAACAACATCTCCAACATTTTACGTTTATGAACATGGCTCTCCTTCTGTAAGACGAAGCCACGACCGAGACATAACCGAACCGAGGAAAATCGGGAAACTCTGAGCTCCGACGGTTCTGGAGGATGTATCGGGCCCCGTGGCCGTTCCAAACCGCTCAAGAACGCTCAGACAGGGATCTGGACAACCTTGGTGCGATGTATCCTGGTCCTGGGCCCGCCCGATTCTTTGAATTCTTGGACTTTGACGACGCCGACGACGACGACGACGCTGACGACGACGACGACGACGACGACGACGACGACGACGACGACGACGACGGCGACGACGGCGGCGGCGGCGGCGGCGGCGAAGGCAAAGGCGCTGGCGGCAAAGCGGACGACGTCGTGCGCGCGCCCCGCTCCTGGGCGCTCGGCGCCTGCTGCTCGGGGTCGCCTACGCTGAGGCGGGAGGGGGGCCCGGGAGGCCCGACGGGCAGCCACGCGTGACGTGAGCGCCGCATGCAGGCAGGGCACGCCCAGACCGAAGCGGACGGGTCCGCAAGCGGGCGTGGGCGGAGAAGGGAGGGGGGCCGGGAGGCCCGACGGGCAGCCACGCGTGTTTGGACGCACGAAATGGGCACGGAAAGAGTGGGTACAGTGCCCAAAAGCACATGTTGCGGCCGCTGTTGGGCAGGCGGCCTCCTGTCCCAAATGGACACAGGCCGCGGCGGCGCGGACAGCGAGTTCTGTTCAAAATGAACAGGAGCTGCTGTTGGGCATCGCACCCATTCTTTCCGTATCCATGTCGGTCGTCTCGAGCGTGAGCGCTGCATGCAGGCAGGGCACGGCCAGGCCGAAGCGAACGGGTCCGCAAGCGGGCGTTGGCGGAGAATTCGGATTCGGTCGAGCGTGTCCCCCTACGGGGGGATTTTGGGGGAAAAATAACATAACAAGTACCCCAAAAACTACCCCCCAAAGGGCAAACATAATAATAATAATAAAAAATCGTACCTGGATTATTGTTTGACTATTTTTGAATGTTCCTCCTGTAGAGGAACAGGCCCGACTTAAAATTTGGAAGACCAATGGGCCAACAAGAGAAATGGCATGCTGAGCTTGGACTCAAGAACCTTGCGCGCGGCCCCTCGTCTGCGCACGCCATGTCCATCGGTCTCGAACGGCGACGCACCAGGGCGCACCAGGGGGCCAGGTACTTGAATGTAAGCATTTTTCCAACCTGGGTTTCGGCAGTTGGCCGAAGGGTGAGGAGGGGATGGTCTAGGTCTGGGCCAGTGTTTAGCCCATGTGCTTCTAGCATTCGCACAAGCAAGCTGGGGGGGTCCTGACCAGTCGCACAAAGCAGCCGTCAAAAGCAGCCAAGATCTGGTATGGGGGGGTGGGGGGGTGGAAAGGGGGGAGGCAGGGGGCCCGCGCCTATCGGCGAAACAAGAAAACATAAAACAGCTGCAATCCTGCGGTCCGGAACTGCTCCTCTGTGTCGCGGCCGCGGCCCCGGCCACGTGCTATGCCTTGCAGGCGGGTAGCGTGTCGCTCCGCTCCGCGGGCGAACAGCTCGTGACGCGGAGGCTTGGGAATGGGGACGTGGACAGCGTGTCGCGCCGAAGCGTGGTGGGCCAGAACCGGCGGCGCGACACGCTAGGCCAAAGTTGCTGACCGTACCGCCCGCGTCCAGGATAAAGGGCCCACCCGAACCCCGAGACCCCCCCCCAGGATTCTCGAGGATCCCCCAAAACGTCCAAAGCCTCCACGATCCTCGATCGTCCCTCCTTCTCGATCCTCGATGTCCAGGCGGTGATGGTGTTCTTCCTGATAGTTACCTGGTTACCCCCCTTGGCACTCCCCGAACCCCTGTTCGTCTGACTTGTGAAATCCAAAAGCTGGTTAGTGGAGCGCCAGAACGTCGTCCACGGCCTCTCGAAGGAGCTCTGGAAGCTCTTGGAAGGGGCTTCCGAAGGAGCTTCTGGAGAGCTTCCGGGCACGCGCTTTGGGAAACAGCTAGCAAAGGCCTCTCGCGACACGCTGCGAACTCAAGCAACTCGCGTCGAGGTGTCCTGCTGGAGGAAGCCAGGACGAGCTCCGGGGCTACCCTGCGGTGCCGGCTTCTAATTCTGCTACGCTGCTAGCTCTCCAAGAAGCTGTCTGGGAAAGAACCTGCCAGAGGTCAGAATTCGAGCTACGCTTGTGTGACTGGTAATCAAAATACTCTCAACCTTAGGGGGGACCGAAATTGACTATGGGGCGCCCTTCCAGGTTCTGGTCCGCGGCCTCCAAATGCCGGCCCGCTGCCCGCGCAACCACCTGAGACAGCCCGCCTGCCGCCCACCCAGAACTTGCACACATCACCCCAGAGCATGCGCACCCCTGACGCTCAATCCCACCAGCCCTTTGGACATAAGTGGCCTAGCGAGTTCTGTCGTTCCTCTTGCAAACACCCTCTTTCTGTCCGGGAGGTTTACCTCTCTCGCCCCCCCGCCGCGATCGGTCAGAGCGCCCAAGATGGCCTCGGCGAAACTGCCATAATCAATGATTTGACTGAGAAGTTGGCCACGTTTTGGCCCCCCTGGGAGGGGACCAAACGTTAGTACGCCCCCCTTTTGATCGATGACCTCCAAGATGACCCCCGAGGCTCCTGGGGGTGCCGCAAGACGGCGCCGAGAGGTGCCCGGGAGTCCCCAAGAGGCCGCTAAGAGGCCCCCAAGCTGGCCCCACAATGCTCCCAAAGACCCACGAGAGGCTCCAAGAGCCTCCCCAGCGGCGCCCGAGACGGCCTAAGAGGCCTCGGCGAGAATGCCAAAATCATTCATTTTACTGAGGTGTTGGCCACATGTTGGCCTGCTGGGGGGGGACCCTGATTGGAACCTCCCCCTTCCTTGATCGAACACCTTCAAGACGGCCCCATAATGGACCCCGAGGGTCCCGAGGGTTCCCCAAGACGGCCCCAAGGGGTGTCCAGGAGAGCCCCAGAGGCCCCCAAGAGGCCACCCAAGATGCCCCAAGATGCTTTCAAGAGACCCCCAAGAGGCCCCCAAGAGGCCCCCCAGAGGCACCCAAGACGCCACAAGAGGCGGGACTGCCAAGAGACTCCTGAGATGATCTCGAACGACATCCGAAGAGACTCCGAGAGGGTCCGAAGATGCCTCTGGCCTTTCTGCTCGCCCTCCTCCTCCTCCACTTCTGCCTCCTCCTCCTCCTCTTCCTCGTCCTCTTCCTCCTGTTCTTCCTCGTCCGCCTGCTCTTCCTCCTCCTGCTCTTCCTCCTGTTCTTCCTCAGTGCATGGCCCCTCCACATCCCTGATCAGGGCAAATCGTCTGAGCATTGTTTCTGGATAAGCTGGTGAGGTCACGCGAAGCGTCTAGAACTGTCAAGAGAACTGCGCCTAAGCCAGGAAACTCAATCATAGTATGGCGATGCGTTTACGAATGTATCCAGCGAAGCCACCCGTACCTCTGATGGCTTGCCACGGCGGTAACTAAGATAAGTACAGCGGGGGCCTCCGCCAGGACAGGACAAAGCGAACCGACGATACCTGGCGTAAAGCAGACGGCGGTCGCCTCGGAAACGGCGGTCCGTATTCCGCCTCCCTCCTTTCAGTGGCCCCCCCTTGCGAAGGACTTTCGGTCACGGCGAACATGATGTACCCTCGAGAACACGGCGCCCATGCTGAAAGGAAGCACGCTCGCTGTGAATAGTTTTCCGACGGACAGGGTGCAAGAACATAGATCAATTCGCTCACGGCAGGCTAGGTGTCAGAGTGGACGCAGATACCTGGCTAAGAATCACAGCAGGAGGAGGAGAATCATGATTATACGGAGAATGGACAGGAAGGGTCTAGAAGGAAGGGGGGGAGGCCGATAGAGGTGGCCAAGGCAAAGCGGAAGGTCGATGGCCTTCTACGCATGCCCAGATTGGCCTGCTGAGTACCACTTCCTGGATGCCTCGGCGACGATGCCGTGGCTGACTACCACGTCGATGCATCAGCGCCGTCGGCGCGGAGACAATCGGGCCCCACATCTAGCCGCATCGGCGTTGCATCTGCGATACGGTGCGATCCTACAGCACCATCTGCTCGAATCTGAGATGGGAGGCCAACTGCCGAACACATAACCAAAAAACACATCGTTTCAGAAATAGGTGCCAGCTTCCCGCCGGAAGCTGATCAAAACAAGCCTGGACCAATTTCTGTTGTCATGCCGCATGGGCGACCAGCTTCCCGGCAAGCTGGTCCAGCTTTCCAGGAGGAGGCTGCCTAATCGAACGATCGACTGTAGCAGAGGGGCTTCCTTGAGGAGGAGGAAGAGGAAGAAGAAGAAGAAGAGGAGGAGGAGGAGGAGGAGGAGAAGAGACAGGGAGGAGGAGGAGGTGGAGGAGGAGGAAAAGGAGGAGGAGGAGGAGGAGGAGGAGAAGGAGGAGGAGGAGGAGGAGGCAGGGGCCACCGAAGGCCTTGGGACCACTGCGCATTCCGCAGCCGGGCGCGAGCCCGCGCGGCCGCACAGACTGGAGCAGGGCGATCTGAGACAACGGTGGCTCAAAATCGGTTCCCCACTTGCGCGCCCGTTCTGTAGGAGACTACCGCCAGCCCGTATCATAAGGGCGCCCGATAAGAATGCAAGGGCCTTGGAAGGCCATCTCGAAAATTTTCGAGCGAGGCGCGGCCAACGAAAGCGGCCAAGGATTGGACCGAGGAGGGAAGGATTAAAAGGTACATAATTACCCTTGGGAAGATTGCCCATCCTTAACATGCGGGTAGACTGTACGTGGCCCCAGGCGCTGTCCGATTTGGGCCTGAATCAGGCCCAAGCTCGGACAGCGCCTGGGCCCAAAACCAAAGCGTTGGACCAGATCTGGGCCGGATTTGGACCGCGTTCGCTCCTTCACAAGGGAGGGGGAGTGAGCAGAAAGGGCAGGGAGGAGCAGGAGGCAGGGCCAAATGCGGCCCACGTGCAAGAAAAGCTGACTGCAATGTCGCCGCCCGAAGCTCCCATGGACAGACATCGAACCGGACCCCTCCCAGGGTCCAGACGCACCAATTTTCCGAGCTGCGCCCAGTCGCGGCGACGAGGGCGCCCCCCCGAAGGCCAACTACCCCAGACCCCCGACGCCACGAGCCTTTCAGAACGCGGGACCCCCAGAGGCCTGGACCCGCTCCCCGGGACCGCCTCTTCATCCCGAGTCGTCTCTTGCCGGCCCTGGGGCCTGGCGAGGCCCCCCTGGCAGAACAGGCACGTCGTTCATTTCTAATCGTGCTCATTTCTAATTGTGCTCATTTCTAATTGTTCCTGGCCCCCTAGTACGTGGCCAGGCAGAGGCCCAGGATAGAACAGATAAACATGAAAGGATCTTGGCCCCCCAGAAAACCAGAGAACTTTCGAAGAAGTACACATGAACCATGTGTACATTGTTTTGGCCAGAAACAAAAGCCTCCGTTGTGAGCTCGTGCTTTCCTCATGAACCCGAGGGGGCCCCCGACCGCTGGCTCCGCTCGCCCTCCTCCGACAGGGGCGCCGTGGCGCCCAGGGGCGCCGTGGCGCCCAGGGCCGCCGCGGGGGGGGGGGGGGGCCTCAGGCGAGCAGGCCCCCCGCGAGCGCCGCCAAGAGCGCCGCCCAGCCGAGCGCGGCCGCGCGCGGCGGCGCGGCGCTCCAGGTGCACTGCATGCGCTCGGCGATGATGGTCGGGGGTTGCGACTTGCCGTCGCTCGGACGCCCATTTCCCGTGCATGTTGTCGGTTCCGCGCGTGTGTTTTTTGCCGCTCGAGGGTCCAGGATGGTCCTCGAGGGTTCTCGCCGAGAAAACATGCACACGTCCGAGCGATGCCAAGGCGAAAGGTGCTTCTGGGCCAGGGTGCCCCCAGCATGTCGCTCAGTTCTGGACCCCCTGGGGCGCCCTGGACCTCGTAGGGGGGTGCTCTCTGGAGGCCGTGGGGGCCTCCGTGGAGATCCTGGGGGCGCCTTGGGCCAGGGGCACCTCTGGCAACACCCGAGATGGGGCCCACGTTGGTGACGATCTCGTCCGCGGCCTCCGCGAGGCCGGCGACCTCTTGGAGGAACCAAAAACCTGAGATCCTGGCGCTGCAGTTTTTTGACAACGGGCGTTTTCGCCGGCGACCTCTCGCAGGAACAATAACCCTGAGATCTTGGCGCTGCAGGCTCTTGACATCGGGCACCTTCGCGCACCGGGAATCACAAATCGATCCGGCTCGAAAACTGCCGCAGAAAGATGGGTTCCGGGGCTCCGGTGGTGATTTTCTGTGATATTGCAATGCTTCTGCAACTTCCGATCTCACGGGAGGCCGTGCCGCCCCGCTTCTGCGTTCCGAGGCGGTCTCTGGCTTGCAATGCCTCTCCCGAGCTCCTGGTTGGCCACATGTGCCCTCAGCCCCTGCTATCCTGCTGCAGAGCACGCCACGCCAGCCACAGGTAAACATTCAACGGTTATAGCGAAAGAACGGAGACAAACACCTGCACAAGCATGAACTCCCAAAACTCCGAGCGGATTTCCAAGCTCACTTTTTACCGTGCGCAGTCCCACACGCCTTCCGGAAAAAGCGACGCGTTCCGTGGGCTCTGAGCCACCTTCGACAAGCATTGGCACACACGGCGATCGCGCGGTGTACGCACACTATACACGCGTGCGCCGAGAGGCAAAATACAAACGCGACTGATGCCACACTTGGGAGCCCACACATCAGCCGGAAGCTCAGGGATCGGACCCGGGTCCCCCTAGCAGGCCTCTGGCGCCGACCCGAGAAATCCGCGCGGACCTCCGAGAGATTGTGCTTGTGCCGTTTTGCTTGCTCCTCGAACCTCATTGGTCGCCATGGCCATCACGTCCTTCACGGTATCGATAACGATGGGCTTCACGGGGTAGATCTTGCCCACCTTCGGCAACATCAGCTCGGAGAGCTGCCAGACGCTGTGCAGGCTCCCGTGCATGGAATTCAACTTATTGTTATAGTCGCTGATGTTCCCCATCAGGCTGGAGATCTCCAAGCAGGCGCTCGTAATGGTCGCGCTCGCAAGACTGGTGGCATTCACGCGCAGTGGGACCTCACCCCTCCCCGCCCCTCCCCCTCCTCCTCGACCCCCCCCGAGCCTGACCCTCCCCTCCCCTCCCCTCCCCTCCCCTGCATACCTCCCCTCTGACTCTCCTCCCCTGCACACCGCGTTCGCTCGCAGGCCCTTGATGATGGGCCAGAAGCTCTTCCGCAGCTTGGGGGGCATCACGACGTTGAGATCCCTGGACGAGAGGAGGAGGAGGAGGAGGAGGAGGAGGAGGAGGAGGAGGAGGAGGAGGAGGAGGAGGAGGAGGAGGAGGAGCAGCTCGGACGCGCCCGCGGGGGGTCTGCGCTGGACGGGGAAAGAAAGTCGGTCATGAAGGGGGACGAAAGCAAATCCGCTCAAGATCAATCCCCGGACCCATCCTGGGGTCTAACCTGACAAGTTTGTCGGGCCGTGTCCAGCCGCGACGACGAGGGGCCTCCTTTTTCACCCCTCTCTGCTGGCTTGAACCCGTGCTAGGCCACCTCAGCCCCCCAGCTGACTCAAGAGGAGGAGAATGAGGAGGAGGAGGAGGAGGAGGAGGAGGATGAGGATGAGGAGGAGGAGGAGGAGGAGGAGGAGGAGGAGTAGGTAGGGCAGCCCCGAGGGGAAGAGTCCCGCAAGACTAAGACGGGCGGCGCCGACGGGGTGGCGCAAGGACCTCACGAGGATCCGCCATTTCCGCCACCCTCGGCGCCGCTTTCTGGGGTGCCTGGGGGGTGGCGCTTGGGACCACACGAGGATCCGCCACTTACGCCACCCCCAGGATGCCCCGAGCTCGGCCACGAACGCACGACCGCAGGGCGGCTAGCAGCGAGCAGGCGGCTCGCGCGCGACGGGCCGAGCGATGGCCTCATGACGGAGCCGAGGCCCTGGTCGATCATCTTGTCGATGGCCTCCTGGACCTCCGTCTCGCGCTCCATGAGGTGGGCCACGGACTGGATGCTGTCCTCGATCTGCTCGAGTTGCCACGCGATGAGGTCGCTCTCGTGGACCACGGCGCCAGCGTCCTGCTGCTGAACCAGGAACTGCAAGAGCGCGGTCGGAATGACAGCACCATCAGCATCACCACAACCATGTCCGAGGGCCACACCATCTTCAACACCATGTCCGCCACGATCATCAGCAGGCTCGCCCTCGGAGCCGAGGGCAACGCAATCACTATCATGAGGACCTCCGCCAGGGTCGTCAGCAGGCTCACCGTCGGAGAGAAAAGCGCCAAGGTCGCCATCACCTTGGACACCATTGCTGTGCTCATCACCTCCAGGAAAGGCCACGCTGCTGACTTCGCTGGAGGCCTGCACGACGGGATCTTCCCGAACCTCCTCCAGCGGCTTGGCACTGCACGCAACGAGTGGGTCCACCACATCCTCAGCCGGCATGCCGAGGTTGACCGCCAACTGCGATTCCTCTGACACAGAGGCGTCGACCGCGCCAGTCGCATCGCGAAGGGGCTCTACGTCCACCACGACGTGGGAGTGGCCCTGCACAGGCGGGGCGACGCTGGGATTGCACGCGACCTGGTCCACGCCGAGCTCGCACAGCAACGTGGAGGCCAGCCTGACACCGGCTGGAACGAACGGCTCGGCGTCGCGGCGGAGGGGCGGCGCAGCACCCTCCAGCAGGCGCTCGAGCGCCCGAGCCACCAGCCCGTCAGGCATCTTAACAAGCCCTCTCGCCGCGCCAGGCGGCGGCGCGTGGCGTGCGGAGTTGCCCTCCACCAGCGCCGCGTCCGCCTCGGTGAGGAGGGCAGGGTCGCAACCGATCAGCCGCGCGGCCGCCACCTCCTCGCCAAGCGTGGGGAGGTAGCAGCCGACGGCGTCACCAAGGCGCCAGTGGACGTCGAGCGAAGCCCTGAGCGCTTTCGTGCGGCGTGACAACGCGGCCGCACGAGACCAGCCCCGCTCTGCCTGCTGCTCTCGCCGCAGGCGCCGGGCCAGCGACCGGGCGGAAGCCGCCGCCCACGGCTTGCCGCCACCAGCACTGGCGGACATCGGCCTCTGGCGCGCCACGCGCCCGCGCGGCGCGCTGCGAGGAGCAGGAGGAGGAGGAGGAAGAGGAGGAGGAGGAGGAGGAGGAGGAGGAGGAGGAGGAGGAGAAGGAGCAGGACGAGCAGCAGGAGGGCGACAACGACGCCGACGAGCCACGCGCCTGGCGATCTTCTGCGAGTCCGACTGCATCGCCTTGACGCGGAAGGAGGCCTCGTGGAAGTAGCGCGCCAGGAGGAACGAAAGTTCCACGTCCGAGGCCTTGCTGGCGGCCAGCACAAACTTCGCCGTCTTGCGGCGCGTGATGTTCAGGAAGTCCTGGACGGAGGTCACCACGAGGTCCTTTGACTTGGTCAGCCGCTTGACGAAGATCGGGTTCTCCACCGCCTCCGGCAGGGCCATGAGCACGTCGACCATGACGCCCAGCGACATGTCGCCCAGGATGCCCTCCTCCGAGCCGCCCTTCACGCCCATGAGAGCCTGCGCTCAGACGATCTTTTCAAGCAAACGCTGTGCGCAATGTTCTACGTTTTCAGGCACGGGATCGGCCCGTGGACCACCTGTGAATGTGCTCTTAGGTATCCCAGTGCCCCCTTGCCAGACGTCCACATTTGATCGTGCCATGTTTAGCAGAACGTTCCTGAAAGATCCGAAGCGAAACGTGGGACCCTGGCTAAAAAGTACTCCCCAGCGCTTTCAGGGACAGCTAGGAGCCTGCGCCTTCTTGATCATCGCCGCCTTCGCGGTGCGCTCGGCTTCGTCCTTTGCCCTGCGCTCCCTCTCCTTGGTCAGCCTGCGGTCGGCGGCGGCCCTGCGGCGCTTCTCCGCCTCCTGGCGGAGCGCCTTCATGGCCGCGGTCGCCTCCCGGCGGTGGGCAAACCTCCCTTTAGTAAACCTCCCTTTCGTGAAAACGGCCTGGGGTCGAAACCGACAGACCTGGACCAGCAAAAATGACGGCCGCGACGCCCTCTCGCGAACCGAAAGCGGCCAATTCGCTAATCGACGTTTCAGGGTGGGAGGTCTGTCCGCCCCCGAGCCTCCCTCTTCGCCACATCCATGTCCCTCTGCCTGGACTTGAATCCGGCCAGGGCCACCTTGAGCTGCTGCGTCTTCACCTCGGCAAAGGTGACAAGTCTCTGACTACCTTCCAGACCACCCCAACCCAACCCGAAGACCCGAATTTCGGGTTGGGGGGGGAAGGGTTCCACATGTGTTTTTCCTGTGTTTCCTGACCCCCCCCCACTGGAAATCGAGGGTAAATCTGAGCCTTCGGGTTGGGCTGGGGTGGTTTGGTGGGTGGTGAATCTCTGGGGAGGCCCGGAAGCGGGCACGGGCACCGAGGTGTAGGCCCCAGGCACTGGGCCCGGCACGGAGGGGGCAGGCCACCCCGGGCCCCAGGCACTGGACCCTGGGGCAGCCTGGGGCAGGGCCTAACCTACTAGGCCCTGGGGGCTAGGCAAACTCCAGGGGTAGGCCTAGGGGTAGGCCCTCCTGAATTTTGTGTAACATTTCTTCTCTTCCAGAAAACGACCGTCTCTATGCGCTCCTGGACCTGGTTCCTGGCAGCAGCAGCCCGCACCACCTCGCGCAATCCGGTCAGTTTAGGTGCTGCTTCGGCCGCCGGCTGTCGGCGCGTTAGGCAATCAGTTTCGCGCGCAGCCCGCCCGATTCTTGACGCTGCTGGCGCGCTCCCCTGCGGCCGCGACCAAAAAACGACCGTCTCCAGTGCGTGGTGAAGCGGGCCTGAAACTGGGGCCCCATTCCAATTTCAAAATTCTGGGCGCTGGACGCGGGGGAGCGCGAGTCATTCTGGAAAAAATGCCCATATTTGAAAAACGCGGCCTGCGCCTGCGCGATTAGGTGAACAATGAAATTGGGGGCGCGGGGGGCGCTCCTCCATTGTTTTCCTTCTGAATAATTCGCATTGCCTCTCCTGCTCCTCCTCCCTTTCTCCTCCTCCCTCCCTCCCTCCCTTCCTCCTGTCTCCCTTGCTCCTCATCGAATCGATTCGATTCGACAGGCACAGAAATCGTTTTGAATTCGAGGAAGCGGAGTTAGGAGGGATCCCTCAAGACGCTGGTATGACATGCGTCACCAGGGAACCGACGGCACCACGAAACGGCGACGAGCGCAACGGGTGCGACGGGGAGGGCGACGGGGAGGGCGACAAGCGCGACGACGAGTGCGACAACGGAGGCCTCAGCACGCGGTTCAGGAGGCCCTCGCGACAGTCTATACCTAATGCCTCCTAGGCGACTTCCCTTTCGACAGAATCATCGAGGTACCTACGCCTGACAAGGTTGAGATTACCTGCGCACTCGGACGCAAGACTCTTCCTGAGCTGCTCGGCTCCGTAGAAGCCACAAGCAGAACAACTCCACGATCGGGAGGAGGAGAAGGCCGAATGAGAGAGTATTTTCAACCTCCCCCCACATGAACCTCAAACCCCCCCAGAAGTCAGAAAACATGTGAATTGACAGACTCTAAGTCGAAACAGAGTGAGCTCAGCCATTCGGTGCACGCGTCGATGGACGCGCACCCATGACATCTATCACATCTCCCACCGCTATCATCGAGCACGTGGGACGAGCCGAAATGGGCAACAGAGGAGGGAGCTGGAGAAAGGGGCGGCCTGGTCGTAGCAGTTCTGGGTCGAGCCGCAATCGCCTCGAGGGTGCATTAGAGCAATTTCCCCCTGACAAGCGGCGCTTCCATCTCAACCTTTGGAACCTTATGTCTTGTGCCCGGGTCAAGCCTGATCTTCGCGAGCCTGAGACTGAATAAATTCACGGATGAAATCCCATGCCAACGCATTAGAACCTCGAGGCCCGGAGTAGCACCCCTTGCGCCAGCCGTCTGCCACAGCGCTGGCGTCGGCAACGTACATGGCGGGCCCCCAGGAGAAGTTGATCCCCAGATAAGTGCCCCTTCACCGCGAGGAAACGACTGAGGGAGCCCTGTGAGACCTCCAAAGAGGGCAGCCCGAACGCGAGTTGGACCGCGCGTGACCAAGGAGACCGCGGATGCCCCACATCTCCGAAGACGCTTGTCTCTGGAATATTGGCCTTCGCTGGCCCAAGATGAGAATTGGATCGTCGCGCTGGCCGATGTCGAGCACGTGCTCGCCGGCCGCGTCGCCGGGATCCGAAAGACCTGCCAAGCCCCCTCGCGCGCGGGCCCAGGCACCTGAGCCCGGGACTTCGGGATGAGACCTCGACGCCAGAAACAGCCTCGGAATCTTGGCCAGACTGGGCACTGGGAAGGAGGCACTGGGACTCCTCGTAGATGGCGCGCCCTTCGCTTCTGGAACAATCCAGCGGCGGTGGAAGGGGGAATTCGGGAGCCAAGCCGCACCCGGGGCACGCGCCGTCCTCGATGGAGCTCGTCTCCTGACGAGCTCTAGACAGTGGCCAAGTGCCACCGACAGAGATAGTGAGCGTGGCTCGGCAGGCCTGGGCCCGTCGGAGACCCCTTGCAAGACTCTGACAGTAACCCTGAGGGACTCGTTGTCGGCCCCGTGCTGGAGCCCTTCCACGCGGTGGCGCGAAGCTGCCGAAGCCCAAAATATCGCCCCAATCGCGCCCTCGAAATCGGAAAGCAGCCCGCTGCTCTCCTCAGAAGCTGTAACCAAGTAGCCAAGAAACAAATTGTTGCCTGGCTCTTCACCGCCAGCTGGCATGTCGCACTCCGTGGGGGAGACCGGGTTCCATCCAAACTCAAGCAAGTGCGCAAGTGGGGCATGTCGCACTCCGTGGAGATCGGCCCTCTGGCGCGTTGCAACACCTGCGGCGGCGCAAGAGAACAGAGCTGCTGTGCCAGGGCAAGCCATGCAGCGCGCGCAGGGGCGCGGATCCTAGGCTCCTCAGCCACGTCCTCAACCACATGCGGAGCCCTCTACGGGGCATGCGGGGTCGCGTCCGTCAGCCCTGAGATCTAAGAGAGCGGCAAGACATCTCCCCTTTTTACCCGGGGCTGACGAATGCCAACGACGCCGACATGGGGCGCGAAAACAACCGGAGGGCCCAGTGACTTGATGCCCGTGCGCCCCCGCGGCTTGAGACCTGGCCCTCTCGGGGAGCCCCATGCTGACATACTTCTTGGGCGCCCGCGCAAAGCCTCTGATGCGATTTCTCATCTGCTTGGCCTTGATGGCGCGCTTGGTGCGAGTGGCCCTCGCGGGCCTGCCAGCCCCCGGGTCCACCCCCAAGTAGGAGCTCTGGAGGGCGGCCTGCGACTCGAAGCCTCGCTTCTTCAGCCGACGCGCAACGCGATCGCCGTCCGCCGCGGGCGAGCCCAAACCAGCAACCTTGCTGGCCACCTGGAGACAGTGCTCCGCCAGCGCATGGCATGCGCCACGAAAGCCGCTGACCACCTTACATCTGACAATTCTACCTGTGCCCGCGACGTGCTGCGTGAGGTCATCCACCCATGTGCGATAGGACATGTGCGGATTCGCAATGGTAAGGCGCTCCATGATGCAAAACACGAGACATCGACCAAAACGAGTGTCAGTGCGGAGCCCCTGGATGATGCTCCGACTCGGCTGGAACGCAAAAGAGCAGGAACCCATCTGCGACAGCGCAAGCGGGGCGAGACACATCTGCAATTCGAACGCGAGCATCTGCGGGGGGGGGGCCGTCTTGAGAGCCGACCTGACAAGGCACCCCCCACTGCATGGCATCGCAAAGTCTTTGATGTCGAACAATCCTTCCCCATGAAGTACCTAGGCGAGATGATCCTTCATCTCGTAGCGCGCGCGAAAAGCCCTCGCGCAGGGCGGGGTGCCCCGCCGCCGCCGCGCCCCAGTCGGGCCGGGTTCCCTTGGGCCAGGAACGGGCGACGCCCTCCCGGGCAAGAGACCGCGTCCTGGAAACCATCGGCATGAACCTCATGACTCTATCCCTCTCATCCTATGTGTCCGGGAGACGGCCCAGGACCGCCGGGGGCGGCCAGGGCCTGGCCAGGCAGGCCCCGCAGGCCCCAGACGACTCGATGAGCTCAAAGATACCTTGGGGGGGAAACGCCCCATGTCGAGGGGTGTCAGTTCGCCCGCCCCACGCCCTGCCTCGGGCTTCAGCGGGCGAAGAGCCCACCGAACGCGCTCGGGGCGCAGGGGCTCCTACTGCTCCCAAGCGGCCGCGTCCCTGATGTCCCTGAAGATGCAGTTGACCTCGCCGAAGTCTGGTGGCCCGGGGCTCCAGAAGGCAGATCATTCGAGGGCCCTCCTATCCGCGATGTAGACCGGATGATGCAACGTCTCACCATCAACCCGAAGTCAGCCTGGTACAAGACGGACCTTCTTCAAGGCTTTGTGAAGTACTCCTGAGAGGCCCCTGGCAATGCATTCCGCTCTGTGAACTGCTCGGGGGAACCCCCAGCAGCCCGACTGCGTGCCAGAGCACCCGGGAGCTTGGCCGCAGAGGCCATCTTGCGCACCTGAGCATGTGAAAAGCAGAGGGACACGTAGTAGCTTGGCCTGCCAATCGCTCCTGGCGGGGGCGCCCTCGCCGACGCCGCCGCGGGCAGCGCGCGAAGCACTGGGCGAATCGACCAGAGGAGCGCGCGCGCCAGGCGATTGGTCGCTGGCCAGTGCCCGCAAGGCTGTGCCCAATTGAGCTCGCTGCACCTCGCCGCTGCCACGAGCGCGATGCTTGCGCAGTCTGGCCAGAACCGTGGATAGACGGCCCCGCCGGGAAGTCGCGGTGTCGCCAAAAGAATCGGCCCCGAGCTCGAGCTTTGTCCACAGCGTTGGCCTCAACAGCTTGGAAGAAAAGGCCCCTGGGCAGGAGACGTAGGCCCGGCATAACCACAATCATGATACTCGTAAATCGCAAGGGATAGAGACCCACGCACCACACAAGGCTCCCAAACGCAACCTGTGCTGTCCTCCAACACTGAAGGCTGCAGAGTCCTTAACGACATTCCAAACGTCACTGACATCGTGCGAATGTACGTGCCCGACCCTTTCCTCGCAGGCGCTCCAGAGGCTGGGAGGGAGAGAGAACGCGGGGAGATCTCCAACTGCCGAGGGCTCGTTCGGGGTGGAGGAGGCCCCTTCATGCATAGAGGCACGGTTGTCCGCGCCGCGCTGCCCAGCCAGGCTACCCTTCGCCTGAGCCTCTTCGGGCCTGGGCTGGCGGGGCGCGGGGGCGGCGTCAGCCGTCCAACCCAAAAAGGAAACAAGGAACGCGCAACATCGAACTCGACATCCGACTCGCAGTCATACGTCACTTCCCAAAAAGAGACAGGGGCCTTCTCAGGATCCTCGAGGTCCCCGAACATGGCACGAGTGGCCTGAGACCTGCTCCCTGGAGCCCTGCTGATGGATCCTACGCTGCTGCTTGGCGATGCTAGACTTGGATCCCTGGGTGGGAAAAGCACGGGGCCTCGGCGTCTGCGGAAGGCGAGCTGGCAAAACCAACCCGCGGCACAGAAGCTGACTGCCTGAGCCTCGGAGGCAGATCTCCAAAGCACAGTGTGGCTGCCAGGGAACTGCAAAAATCGCTGAGACGCCTGCAGTATACGGCACGCAAGAATGACTGGCAACGGCATAATCAAGCAAAGCGCCTTTGCCTGACCCGCATGTGATCGACGTGCCAAGAGTGAAAATGACTCCACCAACCTTGCTTACGAAACCCTTGGCCGTCAAGAGCTCATGAGACACATTGAAATCCCCTGCTATGAACCAAGGAAGTCGAAGTTGCGAGACAAAAAAGCTCCGAGCCGTGCATACCTCTGCAAGTTCCTGCCGCCGAAGCCGTCGGAGCAGAAGCCGTAGAAGGCGATCGCGACTACCGAATACCCATGCAGGTGGAGGATGGTGGCCGTGAAATCGTCGACCGCAGAAGTGTCCTCCGAGATGAGGTGACGACATGCTCCATCATCTGCTCCAACTTGCCGGACCTGAAGGTGCTGACGACTGAGCCAGATCTCGCCACCCTCATTGTCCCTGTCGCGCGAAACTTCTGTCCTCCCGCGCCCTGTGGCACGAGCTGGATTGATCATTATCTTGAGCTTGGCTTTCCTGGCCTCGTGGCGCCGGTGCAGGACGTCCTCGCTGGCGGCCACACATGAGACTCAACACTGCCGAAATGGCCTTAGGGGTAGTCCGAGGGTCGGCCTAGGGGTGGGCCAAAGGGGTGGGCCTAGGAGTAGGTCCTAGGGTTAGGCCGCGGGTAGGCCTAGGGGTGGGCCCTAGAGGTAGGCCTAGGGGTAGGCCCGAGGGGTGGGCATGAGGGGCAGGCCTACCCCTTGGGGTTAATTTGCAGCACCAACGTGCCTCCACCGTGTAACGACGATCCTGGATGTTGGTGTTGGTGGTAACATGTCGGCCACCTAGGAACCATAGCCCATAATATAAACACCATCACCGACACCGTGGTCATCTTCCCTCAGTGCGAGCACACCGTCGATATTGGTGTTCGTGCCAATCCCATAGGCGGACACTTCGCAGTTAGAAGGGGCTACGAACCCATCCCCTCCAGCGCCAGCAAGCGAAGGCAACGACTGCGACGACAACGACGCCAATCCGGCCGACCCGCTCTGATGTCCCGCAGGCCAGCGTGGCCGCTTCATGTCTCGCCCATCCGACCAACCCGCACGCTTTCATGTCATGGCCTCCCGACCGTTTCAATCTCCCTTCCGCCAGACCGAAACGCCCGCTTGAATATAACGTCCCCCTGGCCTGCCCGCTGGCTTTCATATCCAGCCTGCGTCGTCGTCGTGGTCGTCGTCGCCGTCGCGGTCGCAGTCGCGGTCGCTGGCGCCGTTGCCGTCGCCGTCGCGTTTTCGGCGCACGTACTCGGCGTACGTACCCGTCGTCGTCGTCGTCGTCGTCGTCGCTGCCGCCGTCATCGTCGTCCTCGTCGTCCTCGTCGTCCTCGCCGTCGTCGTCCTCGTCACTTGCCGGCGCGATGGGGGTGACCAGAACCCCTCCACTGCACCAGGGGAAGGGGGGGAGGGGTCCATGGTTTCTATCTAACCCGCCCACCCCACTTGAACTGGGGTCCTGGTGAGGGAGGGATGGAGCGGGGGGACAAGGGATTCAGGTGGGTGCGAGTGTTGGGGCGATGGTGTCTATCCGAACACCTCAGCACCCGCTCTCGCGGCTGATCCGAAAATTGGGGCATGGGTTTGGGGGATCAGTTTTAAGTCGGGCCTGTCCCCCTACAGGCCGATTTTCGACGAAAAGTTCAAAATACCCCAAAAAATACCCAAAAATACGCTAAAGATGCCCAATTCTCAAAAAATAGTCCCCAGACATTTTTTTGACTATTTTTGAATTTCCCCCCTGTAAAGGGACAGGCCCGACTTAAGATCAGGTGGCTTTTGCGGGGAGGTACACCGGACTCACTTCTATAGCGCTCACTTCTGTAGCGCTCACTTTGAAACTGTGGTCCGGAAGGGGTCGCACATGCAGGCACATGCCGCACAGTCGCATGCACATGCTCATGCAAATATGCAGAAGCCTCAGTATAGGGGGGGTCCCCTGGGTTCGGTTCTGCTCTCTTCGGGGGGGGGGAGCGGGTCGCTCGCGCACTGGAGCCCCCCGCGTTGCTCTCGGGCCGAGGGCGCCCGCGGAGCGCGGCCCCTCTCGCCTTGAAGTCCCTCTCCAGCACGGGGATGGCCTCGTCGAGGGTCGAGGTCAGGGTCTCGAGCTTCGCGCGGCTCACCGAGCTGGGGCGGCGCTTCTTGCCCGGCTTGTCCTCGTCCTCCATGAGAAGCGCCGGCTCCCCTTGGGGTGCGCGAGGCTGTGGGGGTCCCTGCTGGCGCAGGCCTCTGAGGTCTGTCCCCAGGATAGGCCGAAGGTGGCCATCCCAGGAGGCCCCAACCTAAGACGCCCCCCTTGTCGAGGAGGGCCCCAAGACGGCTCTGAGCGAAGAGCGACATACGCAGTCCTGGGTGCTTGCTCATCGCATGACCCTGTCTGGGCGTTCGTTTTGACACCACATGCAGCTGGAACTTCTGATACAGTCTGGGCACTGCCTACTGCGCGCGCGGCTCCGCCAGCGATGAACTAGGTGCTTGAGCCACTGCTCCGATATGGCCACAATCTTGGGAAACGCTGCTCGCCGAACCCCACCGGGGGTGCGTTCGGACCACAATTTCGATATGAATCCAGACGTGATGGCAAGGGCCTCCCCTGGAGGCCCGAAACAACGAAAATTGGACCAGGACAGCGGCATCGGTACCTTGTCCTCCCCCCGAGAGAGATGGCTCGGACTGGGGGGGTTGGCGGCGGAAGGCGCGGCCCTTCAGATCCGCCACGTCGACATCGAAGCCGGACAGGTCCTCTGGGGAGGGCTCGACGCATACGTCACGTCGCCTGGCCGGCCCAGGAGCCAGGTGTGTAAGCGCATCAGCTGCCCAGCCTCTGAGACGCTGGAGCGCCTGTGCACGGAACTAATCACCCGAACTCGTGGGCTCCCTGGCCAGCCAAACGACGTGGTGCATCCACAGCGGGGCAAAATTATGCCACGGTAGCGCATCCGAGATCCGTAGGGGCTTCTTGGATCGGCGCCGGGGGTGGCGCCGCCGGGAGGCCCTAGCGACGATCGAAGAAATCTGTGCGGACTTCCAAGAATGTTTATGCTGTGCTCGTGATTCGAAACACATGTTTCTTATCATTCGCAGTGACGCACAGGACCAGCCCCCCCGCCCCCTTTTCCCGCCCTGGTCACGCCACGATTCGCACCAGCAGTCTGGGAAAGAGCCGTTCTGGGGCATTCCCAAACGTCGCTCGCGCGAATCGTGACGTGACCGGCCCCCTCGACCCCCGCCCTGTCCCCCCCCCCCGGTCACGCCCGCTGTGACCAGGGGAACAGGAAACTCGAGTACAGTGGGCGCCGGTCCACAAGAGAGCTCCCACAAGAGCCCAACCCTGAGACCCCAGGACGTCCGTTGATTTTGTTGGCGTGGGAGCGCAACGCTTGCCGACGCAAAACGATCGAAACCCAAGACACCCAGGGCACCCTGGAGGCAAGCAGGGTGTTTCTTTGTATGGGTCTCCACTGTACACCAGGCCCCTCCAAGTCCTCGTCCCCATCTCCGACCTCGACCCCGCCGCCTCGCTGCAACTGCAGCAGGGCCGCCGCGTGGTCCGCCGGCGGGGCCGCGCAGCACGTCGAGGCGAGGCACGCGGACAGCGCGAGAGACAGGCGCATGTCGCAGCCCGCGGCGGGAGTTGCGGATGGGGCGCTAAGTATGAAGTATGCATGAGGAGAGGTCTTCGCAAGAACGAGCCTTACTGGTCCTTACATAGACCGCAGGGAATCGGGCCTCGCATCCCTTACTCACGAAGAGCTCTTTAGCCCAATTGAGGGGCCGTCGAGCCCGGCTGGGCCAGCTAGAACCCAAGAGTAAGCCGGATCAGGCGGGATCGTGCCGGGTTGCGCCGGATTGAGCCGAATTGAAAGAAGTTGCGCTTGCCTCGGAAAAGCAATGCAACTCTCCTCGTCGATCCGCTCGTCTTCGTCGCCTTCGGGCTCTCGTCATTTTCGGCCCCTGGGGACCGTTTCGGTCCCTGGGGCTGCGAGGAACGGGCCCGAGATGAAAAACAGCCCCCCGGAAAGTCCCCCAGACGATTCTTCGACACGACCTGCAAGTGCTGCACTAACTGCTCCAGGGGGTATAGGGGACATGCTCTGGGGCTGCTGGCCCCCGCGGGCTCCCACCCCCCAAGATGGGATGGAGGGGGGCGACGACGACGACGACGACGACGACGACGACGACGACGACGACGACGGACTCCCGCTCCCTGAACACTTCAACACCACGCCACGAGGGTTGCACAGCAGCACCATCCCACACCCACGGAGGGGGGGGGAGGGGGAAGGGCGATTCCATCAGCCTTTGAGGGGGGCGAGCCCTGGACGATAAATTGGGAGGCAACTCCTGGGAAGTCTTCGCAAGAACGATTGAGGGCCACCAGGCCCGATCAGCAGGCCATTATGCCTGGCTGCGGATTGGGCCAGACTGAATGCGATTGCGCCGTATTGCAACGGACGGTGCCAGATAAGGGCCCTGAGTGGCCCCCAAACTGTCACCGCGGGCTGCAGAGGTGCACCTAAGGTGCAGCGTTTCACCACCTGTTTACCGCCCCCCCCCACCCCCCCGATGACATATACACACATCATGTGCCAAGGACGGGGCCTGGCCCAGATCTGAGTAGGCGTGTGTGTGTGCATCTATCTGCTGCAGGACTCTTTGCCATTCTTCCACTGCCAGCACTGCTCGCCTCTGGCACGCCACTCACCCAGGAGAGCACAACGTTGACTCGAGCGCGATCGTCAAACATCCGATTACAATTTACGCTGACCCAGCTGGTCAGTCTACGACAAGCAGTTATCCCGATGCTGCGGGGGACGAACAAACATGTGCGTGTAAAAGCGTACTTGTTAACTGCATCTACATATCCGCCACCGCGCTTGCGCTCCTTGCGGTAGAGGTGTGTCAGGCACCCTCGCTCCTTGCGACGTAATAGCTGCGGTCCCCCGACGCATCGAGACCAAGATGCGTTTCGCGCGCGCTCAAGTTCTAGACGAAGTATTGGCGGAGCCTGCTGTAGTACTATGAAATGAAGTATTGGTGGGGCCTGCTGCAGTAACACGCGTTCGGCTGAACGGTCTTGTGTGACTCCAGGGTGGCCTCAAGGGGCTGTGTGGACTGTCCTGGGCAGGAGGGAAACTGCCTTCGTGCCATCGGGGCACTGTGTGGGAGTCATGGGGCGAGCTTGGGGGTATCTGGGCCAGTCTTTGGCGGTCAGGGATTCGACAACATAGGAGCCCTCACGCGTGCCAGAAGCACAGAGCACTGCGGGAACCGCGGCGGCGACGGCGTCGAGGGCGAAGGGGAGGGGGAGAAGAGGGAGGGGGATGCGGAACGAGAGGAGGAGGACCATGAAGAGAAGAGAGAGAGAGAGAGAGAAACCAAGAAAAGAGAGACTGGAGGGCGAGGGATCTGGAAGCTGGAAGCGAAGTCTTTGGCACGCCAGCGCTAGGCGCAAGTATGAATGGAAGGAGGGCGCCTCGAAAAAAACATGCGTGAGAGTTCATGCTTGTCGTTCAAGTGCGGGAAGTAGGGCGAGGAAGGCGGGAAGAGATATAGGGACGGGGACTGCGGAAGGAATGAACGAGAGATGAGGTGGGAGAGTGAGGACGAACCGGGGAAAAAGGAGCAAGAGAGCGATCAGGGAAGAGAGGGAGAGGGATGAGGAGAGAGGATATCTGGCGGCAGTCTCCCAGGGGCGTTGCTGGGATGTCGTCCAAACCAAGAGGGGGTAGAAGAGGGGGTAGAAGACGGAGGGGGTAGAAGACGGAGCAGGAGAGAGAACAATCGGAACGAACAGCGGGGGATTGGGGAGACGGAAATGTGAGAACTCCGTTTTTATTTCAAGATGGGCCTCTGACGATTTCGTGAGGCTGGGAGCTGGGTGATGGAAGAATGGAGGAAGGAGTGAAGGATACATGGGGTGGAAGAAGGAAAGAAAGGACGCAACGGGGAAAACGGTGCAGGAGAGCGATCAGGGAAGAGAGAAGGATGAGGAGAGAGGATGTCTCGTGACAGTCTCCCGCGGGCGTTTCTCTGGTGCCACCAAACCCCCGACGGGGAAAAATGAGGAAGAAAACCGTGAAACGGAGAACAAGAACAAAATTCGTGGGAACGGACAGCGATGGACGGGAGAGGCGGAAACGCAGTCTTGGGGGGGTGCGGAGGCGAACTTGAATCTGCAAAAAGACGTGCCGGTTTTTCCTTTTCAAGCAAAGTGGTGGCTCCTACCACTTCGTGAGGCACGAGGCTGGGCGAGGGAGGCAGAGGGAGGAAGGAGTGAAGGAGAGATCAGGCACAAGGGGAGAGGGACAGGGACACAAGTGGGAAAAGGGAGGAGGAGGACGAGGAGGAGGACGAGGAGGAGCGATCAGGGAGGAGGGAAGGGATGAGGAGGGAAGAAGATATTTCGGGGCAGTCTCACGGGAACGGCTATGGGTTCTTCAAAACCTTCCTGGAGTCTGTTGCGGCGTTTCGTAGGGTCTCGTGGGGCCTCTTGCGGGCCGCTTGGGGGCCTCTTAGGTATCTCGGGGGCTCTCGGGGCGCTTTTGGGATATTCTTGGGGGTCCCTTGGGCGCCCTCTGGGTTTTGGGGAGCCCGCTGGGGCCTCTTGGGCGGCTCCTGTTTTTTTGTTTGTTTGTTTTCTTGTTTCCCCCCAGAGCCTCTTTGGAGCCTTTGTTGGGCCTCGTGGGTGACTCTTCGGACGTCTTGGTCGCCTCTTCGGGTCTCTCGGGGCCGCTTCGCGCGTCTCTTGGGGGCATCTTGGAGCCTTCGTGGGGATCATGCGCAAGCATCGGTAGCCATGATTGGGGCCTCTTGGGGGCTTCCTTGGAGGTCCCGCGTGCGGTATGGGAGCCTCTTCGAGGCCTCTTGGCACTGTCTTGGACGTTGTTGGGGTCTCGTGGCCGTCGGGGGAATGTCCTGGGCCGCCTGGAAGCTTTTGCGGGGTGTCTGGGAGGCTTCCTGGACCGAAATGCCTAAGATGCCATCGAGGTGAGGGGCGAGCAGAGAAAGGAGGGGACGTTTGTTCATACTCCACGTTGCTATCATCATTCATAACGGTGTTACTATGTTGGCATAGCATCGTTATGGTTAACGTTGTTGTTATATTCATACAACAACAAAAGCTACTACTACGACTACTACTACTACTACTACTACTACTACTACTACTACTACTATTACGACTACAACAACAACTACTACTACTACTACTACTACTACTACTACTACTACAACTACAACTACAACTACAACTACTACTACTACTACTACTACTACTAGTACTACTACTACTACCCCTACTACTACTACTACTACTACTACTACTACTACTACGACTACTACTACTACTACTACTACTACTACTACAACTACTACTACTACTACTACTACTACTACTACTACTACTACTACTACTACTACACTACTACTACTACTACTAACTACTACTACTACTACTACTACTACTACTACTACTACTACTACGGCTACGGCTACGACTACGACTGCTACGACGACGACGACGACTACTACTACTACTACCTACTAACTACTAGCTACTACTACTACTACTACTACTACTACTACTACTACGCTACTACTACTACTACTACTACTACTACTACTACTACTACTACTACTACTACTGCTACGGACTACTACTACTACTACTACTACTACTACTACTACTACTACTACTACTACTACTACTACTACTACTACTACTACTACTACTACTACTACTACTACTACTACTACTACTACTACTACTACTACTACTACTACTACTACTACTACTACTACTACTACTACTACTACTACTACTACTACTACTACTACTACTACTACTACTACTACTACTACTACTACTACTACTACTACTACTACTACTACTACTACTACTACTACTACTACTACTACTACTACTACTACTACTACTACTACTACTACTACTACTACTACTACTACTACTACTACTACTACTACTACTACTACTACTACTACTACTACTACTACTACTACTACTACTACTACTACTACTACTACTACTACTACTACGACTACTACTACTACTACTACTAACTACTACTACTACTACTACTACTACTACTACTACTACTACTACTACTACTACTACTACTACTACTACGACTACTACTACTACTACTACTACTACTACTACTACTACTACTACTACTACTACTACTACTACTACTACTACTACTACTACTACTGCTACTACTACTACTACTACTACTACTACGACGACAAGTGCGGCTACAACTGCTGCTGATGCTACCAGTGCTAGTACTAGCACCCGTACTACTACTACCGCCAGTGCGTGCGAAACAAAATACTCTCCACGCGCGCGATGATATGCTGACCACAAGCACAGGAGCGCGACGCCCTTCCCCGAGAAGCCCGCGCGGGCGGCACTGTAGTTTTGACCGCATCTTGGAAGCCGCAGAGACGAGCACAGCGCCGGCGCCCCCCCGCCCCCCCCTGATTGATGCAAAGCTGACGAGACCGACAGGAGACGACTGCAATGGACCTCATCGGTGCATCGTCGCGTCGCTTCGTTGCTCAGCTTTGCATTGCTGGGGGGAAAGGGGTGGCGCGGGCCGCGCGATTGTCTTGGCGCGGAAGCAGATTCGGCTACCGCCGCATGGGCGCGTCGCTGCCTTCCTTTTCGACCGCTTCCCGAACGGCGCAATCTTCTTTGGGCAGCGCGGTCAGGAACTATAGTACCCAGCCAAGGGCCACGACTGTCCGCGCTGTCAGCGACGCCGCGTGAGTATGAAAAGTGCAAGGGGGTGGATGTATAACTCGGCGGCTAAATCCTGCGCAGTCGTTTTTGACGCACGCCCCGGTAGTAGTAGTAGTAGTAGTAGTAGTAGTAGTCGTCGTAGTAGTAGTAATAGTAGTAGTAGTACTAGTAGTAGTAGTAGTAGTAGTAGTAGTAGTAGTAGTAGTAGTAGTAGTAAACGTAATAGTAGTAGTAGTCGTAATGATAGTAGCAGTAGTAATCGTCGTACCAGTGGTCGTAGTGGTAGTAGTAGTAGTAGCAGTAGCAGTAGTAGTAGTAGTAGTAGTAGTAGTAGTCGTAGTCGTAGTGGTAGTAGGCGTAGTAGTAGTCGTCGTACTAGTGTTAGTATTGCTCGTAGTACTAGTAGTGGTAGTAGTAATAGTAGTAGTAGTAGTAGTAGTACTACTACTACTACTATTGGTACTAGTACGAGCACTACTACCACTACTACTATAACTACTACGACAACTTCTACGGCGAACTAATACTACAACAAGTACGACGACGCCGACAACGAGTACTACTACGACTACTACGACGACTACTACTACTACTACTACTACTAGTGTTGCCACTACCACAACAACAACAGCAACTACTACTACTACTACTAGTACTACTACTACTACTACTACTACTACTACTACTACTACTACTACTACGACTACCCCTGCTGCTACAACTACTACTACTACTACTACTACTACTGCTGCTGCTACAACGACGACGACTACTACTACGAATGTTAGTACTATAACCACTTCTACTACTACTTCTACTACAATAACTACTACTACTACTACTACTACTACTACTACTACTACTACTACTACCACTACTACTACTACTACTACTACGACTACTACTACTACTACTACTACTACTACTACTACTACTACTACTACTACTACTACTACTACTACCACTACTACTCATTAGCCATGCGTTTTTGACTATGTTTGTTACCACTACCATACGTATTCATAGTATGGCCAGTATTATTCTTCGTTACCGCTTTTTGATTGCTATACTGAATGTACCAGCAGTGCGAATAATCATGGTGCTAATGCTATAGCAGCAGTGATAACGCTACCACTGATACGAATACAAATTACTAGACCAACTGTAGGTATTACTACTACTACTACTACTACTACTAGTATTACTACTACTACTACTACTACTACTACTACTACTACTACTACTACTACTACTACTACTACTACGACTACTACTACTACGACTACGACTACTACGACTACTACTACTACTACTACTACTACTACTACTACTACTAACAGTATTAACAACATGACGTGCCGTCCACATGTGTGTACAATGTGTGTATACGTATACATACATATATAGAGAGAGAGAGAGAGAGAACTCAAAGCTGCTTGTGTATGTGCGAGCGGGTATGAACTCTCAACGTCTCGTCCCCTCCAGGGGTCGATGGCTGAACGAAACCAGCGAGTCCTCCCGCAGACGACCATGCTGAAGACGATGTAGGTCTATCGAAAACTCTGCCAACGTCAATATGTAGGTGGCGCCCCCCCGAAGTTACAAAATATAATGCACAATGTGTGGGATGACGCCGGGACGGCGCGGCCAGAACGGCCTGAGAGGAACTGGCCCGAGCCCAAGCGGCAACGGAGTAAATGTGAGCGGGAGCAGGACGAGGAGCATGGCTGGGGGCGACACCTGAGATGAACAGGGTTGTCGAGGAAGGGGCGGGAGGAGGGAGAACGAGGTGAATGAGTAGCGGGAAGAGGAGGAGGAGGAGGAGGAGGAGGAGGAGGAAAAGTGCCGATGAGGAGGGCCGATGAGGGAGGAGGAATGGGAATACGAGGCGGAGGACGAGGATGAGCGGAGAGAGTATGAGGCGGAGAGAGTGGGAGGAGTCCAAGAGGGGAGGTAGTCAAGAGGAGGGAAAGGAAAAGGAGAAGCAGCAGGAACTCCTGACACAACAACATGTGAAATGTGGTCCATGTGCGAGCATGCTGCACTGCAGGCAGCGAAAGATCGCGATCTAGCGTTGTAGTACAAGTGGAAGCGGCCTGGTGAAGCCCCAGCCCGAGAGCACTGCGACCCATCCGCGACCAAACCCTCCGTTTCATTCTCGGATGCCCCGACCGCGTGGCCTCCGCAACGCGAATCTACCCACCGGCTAAACCTCCGACCACCACCAGACCGCCACGACCACGTCCGCTCTCATCTGCGGCTGTGCAGGCGCGGAGGCGCTGATTCTCCCCAAACCTTTCTCTCTCACATCGGAGCGAGCCTGCCGACCAAGAGCAGCAGGCCCGCTCTGTGAATCGTCCTGTCTCCCCAAAGCCAGCGTCTTGCCCCTCATGGGCGCGAGCCCGTCGACAAGACCCAGGAAAATTGCCGACACACCAGGGCCAAGCGTGCTCTCTTACCCGACTGTTTCCTCAAAACACTGTGCCTCCCCCGCACTTGCGCGACCCTTTTTTTTCGCAAGCTCGGGTGCCCAGGAGGATGTCTGCTCCCCTCAGCTCGCCGCCGGCGCTCTCCGGGTGCGTCGCCTCCGCCTGTGGCTCCCGCAGAACGAACAAACGAAACGCCGACGCTGTGCGCTACTCTGTAAATCTGGCGCGCACGCGTCTGGTCTACCCGCGCAATGCTGCTCTTTGGCAGCACTGCAGCGAAAAAAAAACTGCATGAGCGCATGAGGCTCGTCTACGCCACATGCGGTAGGGACTCGTCCACACGCGCATCTGAAGCATACAGATTTACCAGTGATCGCCTGGAGTATATGACTATAGACTATAGAGCAGCGCGGGCTCAGGTCAGAGCTGCTCCTCTGGCGCAAAGTGCTGGCCGAGCACGCCTCGCGCGCCGGGCTCTTGTGGTGCACAAATTGGGCCAGTCGCGTCTAAATAACGGAGCTGGCATTCCGTCGAGGTTGCTGCATTCTCCCGTTTGGGCTCCTCGGCCCACGGCCTCGGGCCACGCGCGGCGCGCGCGCGCAGGCCGGCGCGGGCCCTCAGGCAACGCGGGGCGCGTACGGGAGCGGCGCGCCGAACCTGCAGGCGGCCGCGCCGGGCCCGCCTTGCGCCGCCAACGCGGGGCCCGGGCGCCCCAGCGGGAGCGCGCCCCGCGGGTGCCCTGCGGGCGCCGCGATCGCCCCCGCCGGATGCCACGCGCCGCCCAGCCGCACGCACACGACGAGCGCCCCGCCCGGCCGCGGCGTCAGCGCCGGCGCGCCGAGGCGCGGGGACGGCGGCGGCACGGCCAGCGCGGCGAGCGGGGGCGCCGGCGGCGCGACGCGGGAGCTCGCCGGCGGCGCCGGCGCAAGCTCCTGCAAGGGCGTGGCCGCGCCCAGCGTGCGGCGGCGGGTGGACCGCCTGGACGAGCGCCGCGTGCGGGGCGACGAGTCGTCCTCGGAGAGCTCGTCCTCGTCACCCTCCTCGATGTAGCTCTCCAGGTTGTACCTGACGTGCTGCAGGTAGGAGCTGAAGGCCTTGTCTGCTTGTTTGGCGCCTGACACGGCCGCCTCCTTCGTGGACTCTGCCAGCGCGTGCAGGTGGGGCCTCGCCCGCTCCGCCAGCGCGGCCGTGCCGCTCAGCGCCGCGCGGCCAGCGCGCGCCGTGGCGCCGAGCGCCGCCTGCCCGGCCAGGCCCGTCACCTCAAGCAGCTGCTCCGCGGTCGTCGCGCGCGCGAGCTGCGGCCGCGGCGGCCCAGCGGCCGGCCCGGGCAGCGGCTCGCTGGTCGCCCGCGTCAGCTCCCGACGCGGCGCCCTGCCGGCGCTTGGGGACTTCTCGCCCTCGCCCTCCTCAAAAGCGTTGAGGGAGACGGAGCGGACACCCGACAGCAGCACCGGCAACCCGCCGTCGCAGTCCCTCGTCGAGGCTACGCTGCGGGTGGAAGGGGAGTCGCCCCGCGGCGTCCGCGTGGTCGTCACAGACGCCCTGCTGACGCAGCGGGAGGGGACGGGCACGCGCCTCGCGCCGCACGCGTGGCAGAAGGAGGCGTCGTCCAGCAGCGTGCAGCCGCAGGCGCACACGCAGGCAGCCCCGCGGCCGCTGCCGGAGGTGCTGCCGCCGAGGCCGCCGCGGCCGCGGCCGCCCGCCGCGAGCGCAAGCAGGTCGGCGGGCAGGCATGCGCCGAGGCAGGAGGCCATGTTGGAGCGGCGGGCGGAGTGAGGATATGCGCAGAAGGCACCTGCACTTGAGCATGCGTAACAGGGTCCCGCACTTGCGCGACCCTGTTACCCGAGCGTAACAAGCGTCATGGACACATTGAACACGTTATTGATTCCGCTTCCCGGCGACATTCTGTCCACAATGCGGGCTTACGCATCCCTACCGCAACAAGCGCCACTGGAATGACTTGAGCCCATCGCCGTGACAAGGCACCGCAAGCACCATTAGAACACCGAAGACGCAACAGATCAGCAAATTGGATTTTCGCAAAATTGCGCCCTCCACCGCAAGACCGCCAATCGACAAGCCAACCAAGCAACCAACCAACCAACCAATGCAACAACCTACCAACCGCCCAACCGACCCACCACCAGCCCATCCACCTGTCCAGTTGGCAACAACCAATCCATCAAGCATCCAAGCAGCCCGCCAGCCACAAAACCAGCCAGCCAATAAACCGTCCAGCAAGCCAGTCAGCCAACCGCCAAACCAAGCTTGCAACCAATAACCCATATCTGCGCAAACCTTTCAAACACCGGAAAGCAATTCCGGGTTGCACAATATTTCTTGCTTGACCGTTCCGCCAAATCCTCTTGACCATAGAAACATACGAGCCGTTCGCGAAGGAGGAGGGGGAAGAGGAGGCGAAGGAGGATGACACGGGCATGAAGGGACAGGGGCAGTAAGGAAAAGAAGGCACCCGTCGTAACTCGGGTCTCCGGCGGCCGTTCGGGAACGAACACCCCAGGAAAGCGTCCCGAGACAGGAGAACTTCCCGGGACCAACGAACACGCGCGAGCGCCCCTGGGCCTATACCCCTCGAGCCTGCCTCCCCCGAAGCTGCCCTGACCCATCGCCCCACCCGAACATTATGTGATCGATCCTGGAAGCTCTTTTTGACATGATATGTCCTGGATTCGTGCGATGTCGCGCTTTTTCTAATGCCTTTTACGAAGGGGCCCTGGGACACACAAATACATACACACAAATAACAGGATTCCCTTATATTTCCATATATGTTCTGGGTTTTTGTCTTCCCCCCCACTTCCCATATTTCCCCATATTTTCTGGGGAATCGACGATTAATTGTTTCTGTGTGTTTTTTGTCCCTCCTGAAACTCATGGGAGCCCCCCCTACCATCTCGCTGCCTCTCGCGAATCGACGCTGACCGGCGCTAACCGGCGCCAGTCGACGACAGTCGACGCCAAGCGACGCGCAACCGACGCCAATCGACGTCGACGCGAATCGACGCCAAATCGACGCTGAATCGACGCCGATCGGCGCTAGATCGGCGCCTCCTCATCGATTACCAGACGCTTGTCGACGCCAGTGCGCCCGAAAGACGGAACTACGAGGACACGCGGGGCTCCCAGGACTTGTTGCCGAAGGTCTCCCTGGTGGTATATACGGCGGAGGCATTGAATAAGGAAGCCTTGGATGAGGAATCTGGGGTCTGGAAGCCAGTGGAACTCCAATATGTGTGTGTCGGCCAGGGGCATCGCCACCGCCCTCATCAGCTGAGGATTCCTCCAGGGTCTGAAGCCTCCTGGGCACATTCCTTAACCAATGCCCCCACCGTAGTGGTGGTGGTGGCGCCGCCCCTCCTCCCTCCGAAGCAAGAGCGGCACGCCTGGCGCAGCGGCCGCCCCGGCGGAAGCCTCTGCGCCGAGGCCGCCCGCCTCGGCGGCGGCGGCGGCGATTAGCCGGGCCTCCTCGCGCAGCCGCTCGGCCTCCGCGCGGGCCAGCCGGGCCTCCTCGCCAAGCCGCGCGACCTCGGGCCCAACCACGGGAGCGTCATCGTCGCGACGTCGCGTCCACGGCGGCCTCGCGCGACTCCACGTGTGGTTGGAAGTTCGAGGTCGTCGGACGCTTCTGTGCAGCCGCGAAGGTTTGCGAGCCTCGCGATGCTTTCGAGCATCTTCGTCTCGCCCAGGGCGTTCCGGGGGTGACCAGATCGTCCCGATCGGCTGCCAGATAATGAGTTATGACTACAAAACCGAACATCCCCTCGTGAAAAAAACACGACGCGAAGTTGTTGGGCAGTGTTCTGCCTCTGGGGGCAATTGCCAGGCCCCTGGGCCGACAAGAGCCAACTCAGGATGAAGAGCCGGTCCTGGGAGAAGTGGTCTGAGATCCTGCGGTCCACGCAGCGAACAAAAACAACAGCACGACAACGACGTCGGAGGTCTGAGAAGGCAAGGTGTACACCACCATGCGGGCCAGCTTAAGAGTTTCGGAGCTGGGCCAAACCTTGGTGCACACACCGTCATCGTCGCCGTCGTCACTCGTCACCATCGTCGTCACTGTCGTCGTCGCTCGTCGCCGCCGCGGGTCGTCGTCGTCGTCGACGACGACGCGGGACGTCGTCGTCGTCCTCCTCCTCCTCGTCGTGGTCGTCGCCGCCGTCGCCGTCGCCGTCGCCGTCGCCGTCGCCGTCGCCGTCGCCGTCGCCGTCGCCGTCGTCGTCGTCGTCGTCGTCGTCGTCGTCGTCGTCATCCTCGCCGCCGCTGGTCTCGTCATTGTCGTCGTCGTCGTCGTTGTCGTCGTCGTCGTCGTCATCGGAGTCGCTGCCGCCGCCGCCGCCGTCGTCGTCGTCGTCGTCATCGTCTTCGTCGTCGTCGTCGCCGTAGCCGACCTGCTCGCGCTCGCGCGCGACCTGCTCGGCGATCACCGCCACCTTCGGTGAATCAAAGCCTGGGGTCCTGAGGGATGGGTTCCAAAGGTCGAGATGCCTCAATCAACGTAACTCCACCCTTGGACCCCCGACGTCGTGATTTTGTTCGCAACGTCGACCCCCAGAGGTCTGGACCCCTTCCCTGGGACCAATGTTTCATCCTAACTCCTTTTTTGGACGGTCCCGAGGCCGGGTAAGGGCCCCCAGGGGCCGAAAATGGCGAAAACCTCCCGTGGTGATTTTTTCGGGACGCGAGGGGGTCTGGGCTTGGATCCTGTCCTATCCTTACGGCCCAGCCCCTCAGGACCCCCTCTTTGAACCACCGCCACCTGCTCCTCGGCCGACAGCAGCGACGCGGGCCCGCCCTCGGCCGCCGCGCAGGCGGGCCCCTCCTGTGCCACAGGGGAGGGGTGGCCTCCTCCTCCTCCTCCGAGCGAGGGGCAGGGTGAGCAGGGACAGCCCCTCCCAGCATTCCTGCAGGGCCTACCCTGAAGATCTCCTAGAACAAATAGAACGTTCTCAGAACACACACACACACATACACGTGTCTTAGAACATGAGCTGCCGCTGCTGCCCCAAGCACAGCAGATGCTGCTGCGCCCAGTGCCAACGTTGGGACGCGCACTGAGCGCAGCACCCACCCCACGAACCGCCAGCGAAGTGACCCGGGTCCGCGCGGAGACCGGCCGCCGCCGGGCCCCTCCCCGATGCGTGGGCGATTTCGAAAACCCTGAACCCCGAAACGTTTCCTTCTCTTGGGGGTGCACTGTTTCCTTCCGCCGCCTTCCGCCGAGCTTCTGCCGGCTTCCGCCGGCGTAGGCGACCTCGTTTTACTTCCGGCGACCTTCCGCCGCGAAAGAGATGACAACTCCTTCGATCCTCAAAGGCAAGGGCCTTTATGGAACGCCTCGTGTGAAGACATAAGACCTGGCACAAAGAGCAGAAAACTGGAGGGATGGGGCAGATGTCAGCTGTGGCGTGAGCCTCCGTACGGCCACGAGCTCTGCGCAGCCTGTCGTGGCGGCGGCCCGGCGATACGCCAGGGCCATGGCCTTCAAGCGGACAGCGTGTCGCTCTGCCCCGCAGGGCGGGGGGCTGCCAGAAGATCGGGACGCTGAAGCCTGGGCACCAGGATGTGCATAGCATGTCGCGCCGAAGCGGGGTGGGCCAAAACCGGCGGTCCCCTCTCCTGCGTCATCCCAATCCCCTTCCCTCCCCTTCCTTCCCTTCCGCCTCTTCCCTGTATTTAATATTCACGATCCTGCGCAAATCCTCCGTATCCCCTCCACAATTACTCAATATGAATACTACTCTCCCTCTTCCACTGATGGCGTGCTGGGAGTGGCCGACCCCCCCCGCGCACTGTTTTTCCCAACCATCCTGTGGTGTTGGGTCCTCGTTTTGAAGAGACAGCGCCCCGCGTCCCACCTTCTCCTCCTCCTCTCCTCCGTGCTGCCGTCCGCATGCGTCCCGCACACCCATTTCGGCACACCCCTCACACGTTTCGTGGCCCCACAGGGAGCTCCACCGAAGGCCCCAGTGCTGCCGTCCGCATGCGTCCCGCACACCCATTTCGGCACACCCCTCACACGTTTCGTGGCCCCATAGGGAGCTCCACCGAAGGCCCCACTCGTCGGCACACCCCTCACACGTTTCGTGGCCCCAGGGAGCTCCACCGAAGGCCCCACCGTTCGGCCGTCCGCTGCGTCCGCACACACCCATTTCGGCACACCCCTCACACGTTTCGTGGCCCCATAGGGAGCTCCACCGAAGGCCCCAGTGCTGCCGTCCGCATGCGTCCCGCACACCCATTTCGGCACACCCCTCACACGTTTCGTGGCCCCATAGGGAGCTCCACCGAAGGCCCCATGGCTGCCGTCCGCATGCGTCCCGCACACCCATTTCGGCACACCCCTCACACGTTTCGTGGCCCCACAGGGAGCTCCACCGAAGGCCCCAGTGCTGCCGTCCGCATGCGTCCCGCACACCCATTTCGGCACACCCCTCACACGTTTCGTGGCCCCATAGGGAGCTCCACCGAAGGCCCCACGTCCGCATTCATTTCGGCCCACATCACACGTTTCGTGGCCCCAAGGAGCTCCACCGAAGGCCCCAGTGCTGCCGTCCGCATGCGTCCCGCACACCCATTTCGGCACACCCCTCACACGTTTCGTGGCCCCATAGGGAGCTCCACCGAAGGCCCCATGGCTGCCGTCCGCATGCGTCCCGCACACCCATTTCGGCACACCCCTCACACGTTTCGTGGCCCCACAGGGAGCTCCACCGAAGGCCCCAGTGCTGCCGTCCGCATGCGTCCCGCACACCCATTTCGGCACACCCCTCACACGTTTCGTGGCCCCATAGGGAGCTCCACCGAAGGCCCCATGGCTGCCGTCCGCATGCGTCCCGCACACCCATTTCGGCACACCCCTCACACGTTTCGTGGCCCCACAGGGAGCTCCACCGAAGGCCCCAGTGCTGCCGTCCGCATGCGTCCCGCACACCAGGTGTGTGGCGTGCCGACATGGGCGTCGCGGCGCGCGGGCGCTGCCGTCGGGGTTCCCAGGGAAGCCCCCTGCAGAGGCGACGCTCAGAGTCACGAGTACCGAGAGTCACGCAGACCCAAACTGTTCACAGTCGTATACATACATTTACACTGGGCGTATCCATGCACGCATTCATGCGAATAGAATCAATCGCGCGCAGATTCATTCATAATCAGACTCGCTCGCGATCCGACTCGCACGCGCTCAAGCTTTCATATTCGGACCTATCGTTTTCGTTCGTGTTGTGTACACTGCCACGCATTTCGGCACACCCTTCATACGGTTCGTGGCCCCATAGGGAGCGCCACCGAAGAAGATATTCACAATTGCGGTACTCTCAACTGCATATGGTTGGGTCCTTCGCCAAGCTAATTTTACACACAGGATTCCCGGGAGTTGGGTTTTCGCCTGCGTTTTTTGTCCCAACCATCCTGTGGTGTTGGGTCCTCGTTTTGAAGAGACAGCGCCCGCTCACGCTCCCGCTCCTCCTCCCCCTCCTCCCTCTTCCCTCCTCCCACCATCATCATCGTCATCATCCTCCATTTCGGCACACCCCTCACACGTTTCGTGGCCCCACCCCTCACACGCTTCGTGTCCCCATAGGGAACCCCACCGAAGGCCCCATGGCTGCCGCCCGCATGCGTCCCGCACACCCAATTCGGCACACCCGTCACACGTTTCGTGGCCCCGTAGGGAGCCCCACCGAAAGCCCCAGTGCTGCCGCCCGCATGCGTCCCGCACACCCATTTCGGCACACCCCTCACACGTTTCGTGGCCCCACAGGGAACCCCACCGAAGGCCCCAGTGCTGCCGCCCGCACACCCAATTCGGCACACACCTCACACGCTTCGTGGCCCCATAGGGAGCCCCACCGAAGGCCCCAGTGCTGCCGCCCGCATGCGTCCCGCACACCAATTCGGCACACCTCACATCGAAGGCAGTGCTGCCGCCCGCACACACCCAATTCGGCACACCCCTCACACGCTTCGTGGCCCCATAGGGAGCCCACCGAAGGCCCCAGTGCTGCCGCCCGCATGCGTCCCGCACACCCAATTCGGCACACCCCTCACACGTTTCGTGGCCCCATAGGGAGCCCACCGAAGGCCCCAGTGCTGCCGCCCGCATGCGTCCCGCACACCCAATTCGGCACACCCCTCACACGTTTCGTGGCCCCATAGGGACCCCACCGAAGGCCCCAGTGCTGCCGCCCGCATGCGTCCCGCACACACAATTCGGCACACCCCTCACACGCTTCGTGGCCCCATAGGGAGCCTCACCGAAGGCCCCAGTGCTGCCGCCCGCATGCGTCCCGCACACCCAATTCGGCACACCCCTCACACGCTTCGTGGCCCCATAGGGAGCCCCACCGAAGGCCCCAGTACTGCCGCCCGCATGCGTCCCGCACACCCAATTCGGCACACCCCTCACACGTTTCGTGGCCCCATAGGGAGCTCCACCGAAGGCCCCAGTGGCGGCGCTCACATGCGCATGCGTCCCGCACACCCATTTCGGCACATCCCTGACAGGTTTCGTGGCCCCATCATCCACCGGAGGCCCCAGTGGCGGCGCTCACATGCGTCACCCACACCCACCCAATTCGGCACACCCCTCACACGTTTCGTGGCCCCATAGGGAGCTCCACCGAAGGCCCCAGCGGCCGCGCTCACATGCGTCCCCGCCACCCATCCGGGCACGCCCCTCACAACAACAGGTTTCGTGGCCCCATAGGGAGCTCCACCGAAGGCCCCAGTGGCACCGCCCGCATGCGTCACCACCCGCACCAAATTCGGCACACCCCTCACACGCTTCGTGGCCCCATGGGGAGCTGCACCGAAGGCCCCAGCGGCGGCGCTCACATGCGTCCCCGCCATACATCCCAGTACACCCCTCACGCGCTTCGTGGCCCCATAGGGGTCTCCACCGAAGGCCCCAGTAGCGGCGCTTACATGCGTCTCCGCCACCCATCCCGGCCTCCCCCCCGCAGCAGCAGCGGCCCTCACATGCGCTTCCGCCACCCATGTCGGCACGCCCCGCGCGTGTCTCATGTCCCCATAAGGAACTTCGCCGAATGCCCCAGTGGCACCCATCTCGGCACACCCCTCACACGCTCCGTAATCCTATGGGGAGTTCCACTGAAAATGAAACCCGCAGCTGCGGTACTGACAACTGCATATGGTTGGGTTCTTCGCCAGGCTAATTTAAAAATGCTGTTCTCGCTGAGGCGCCGGCCTCATTTCTGCTCCCGAATCGTTCCGAATCGTGCTCCCGCTGCAGCGTGGGCCTCATTTTCGGATCGGTGTTTGGCCTCCGTCGTTCAGGATGGCGTTCTCGCCCCAGCGCGGGCCTCTTTCTCGCGCGCCCATCCGCCCGCCACCACCGCGCCGCACCACCCACCACCACCACCACCACCACCACCACACCACCACCAGCACCAGCACCACCACCACCAGCACCAGCACCACCACCACCCACCACAACCACGCACACACGCACGCACGCACGCACGCGCACCACCACCCACTACGCACGCGCGCGCGGAGCCACAGGTCCGCTACGACACGCGTCCGCGGATAGAGAAAATCAGCGCCATGGTAAGGGATGGGAGGGAGGGGTAGGACGTCAGATATGACGCGAGCGCACCTAGCTTGCCTCCCTTCCCTCCCCTCCCCCGATGTCATCCTCTTCCTCATCCTCGATCTCCTCACATCTCCCCTCGGCTCGTCACCTCCTCTCCCTTCCCCTTCCTCTCCACACACTTCTACGACCCCACCCCCTTCGCATCTCCCCTCCACCGGCTGTTCCTCGTCCCTCCTTTCTCCCTCCCCACTTCCGCATCTCTCCCCTTCCCACCCCCCTTCTCTCTCCACCACGTAATCCTCCTGCGCCTCCTCCCACGACGACGGCGACGACGACGAGGACAACTCCCACGATGACGATCGACGCCGACGCCGACGCCGACGCCCACGACGACGACGACGACGACGATGACGACGACCGACCGACCGACCGACCGACCGACCGACGGACCGATCGACCGACGACGAAGATGACGACCGACGACCGGCGACCGACGACGACGACTGACGACGACCGACGACGGCGACGACCGACGACGATGACCGCCGCGGGCCGACTCCTCGCAGGGAAGCCGCCCCTGCTCCCCGGGCGCCCTGGCCGCCCCGCCCGCCGCCGCCGCGGCGGCGTCCTCGGGCGCCCCCCGCCCGCCCGCGGCGGCCGCCACGCTAGCGGCGAACGCATCCGCACCGACGCCCTCCCCAGACAGGACTGCGGCGACGACGGCGAAGACGCCGATGACAAATAGACACCCACCCCACGGGAGGGGGGGGGGGAGGGGGCAGGGCAATTCCATCAGCAGTGGAGGAGGGGGCAGGCCCTGAACGAGACAGTAAGAGGCAACTCCAGGGAGGTCTCCGCAAGAACGAGTGAGGGCCATCAGGCCCGATCGAGGGGCAATTGGGCCCGGCCGGCCGCGGACTGGGCCGGACTGGGTGGGATTGATGGAAGAAGATGACAGGACATGAACATGACCTTTGGCGCTCCGCGCTGATTCCTTGGATCTGAGCAGGACCGCCCTTGTTGGCGCGCGAACCGCGCCAGGGGCGCCCACGGTGGCCTCTACGTCCAGTACTAAAGCTACGATTACTACTACTACTACTACTACTACTACTACTACAACTACTACTACTAATAATAATAATAATACTAATACGACGACTACGACTACTACGACTACTACGACTACTACGACTACTACGACTACTACGACTACTACTACTACTACTACTACTACTACTACTACTACTACTACTAACTACTACACCTACTACTACTACTACTACTACTAAAATATAATAACAATACGACTACACTACGACTACGACTACTACTACTACTATACTACTACTACTACTACTACTACTACTACGACTACTACGACTACTACGACTACTACGACTACTAACGACTACTACGACTACTACGACTACTACTACTACTACTACTAACTACTACTACTACTACTACTACTACGACTACTACTCCTATTATTAGTACGACTGCTACGATTACTACTACTACTACTACTACTACTACTACTACTACTACTACTACTACCACCTACGACTAAAGTAATAATACAACTAATACCCCTAATCAGAATACTAATACTATACTACTACGACTACTACTCCGCATACTGTTCCTACTACTACTCCGACTCCTACTACGACCACTACTACTACTTCTCCTACTCCTACTACGACCACTACTACTACTACTACTACTACTACTACTACTGCTACTACTACTACTACTACTACTAATAGTACTACTACTACTACTACTACTACTACTACTACTACTACTACTACTGCCACTGCTGTCACAAAATCTACTACGACCATAGTTACGACTCGATTACCAAAGTACACCTACTACTGCTACTACTACTACTACTACTACTACTACTACTACTACTACTACTACTACTACGACTACGACTATTCCGACCACTATCACTACTACTACGACTACTACTCGTACTTCTACGAACGACGACTACTACTACTACCACAACTACCACTACAACCACTACTACTACTACTACGACGACTACTATTACTACTGCCGGTGCTACGATTATGAGAAACGTACTACTTTTACGATCAATATTACTACTACTACTACTACTACTACTACTACGACTGCTACTACTACTACTACTACTACTACTCCGATTACCACTACTTCTTCTACTACTACTACTACTTCTACTACTACTTCTACTTCTACCACTACTTCTACTACGGCTACTACGACTACTACTCCTACTACTCCTACTACTACTACTACGACTACTACTACTACTACTACTACGACTCCTACTACTACTACTACTACCACGAATACTCGTATTACTAATATACTACTACTGCTACTGATATTACGACGACTACTACTACCACGACAACTACTACTTGTATGATTACCACAACCACTACCATTTCGACCACCTCAACAAGAACTACTACTACTACTACTACCACTACGGGTAAGACTACCACAACTACTACGTCTGCGACCACGTATACTACTACTACTACTACTACTACTACTACGACTACTACTAAGACTACCTGTGCCACTGCTACTAGTACTACTACTACAACTACTACTACTTCTACTGCTTCTTCTACTTCTTCTACTACTACTACTACTGCTACTACTAGTGCTACTACTACTACTACTACTACTACTACTACTACTACTACTACTACTACTACTACCATTACAACTAGTGCTACTACGACTACGACTACTACTACTACTACTACTACTACTACTACTACTACTACTACTACTACGACTACGACTACTACTACTGCGACTACTACGACGACTACTACTACTACTACTAAGACTACTACTATTTTACAGCTACCACTGCTAGTAGTACTAGTACTACGACGGCTACGACTAGTACCACGACCACTGCTACGACCTCATCTACGGCTACCGCCCATACTGCGACTACGACCTCTACTACTGATACGGCTACTACGACTACGACGATTTCGATCATTACTGCTCTACTACTACGACTACTACTCCTACTACTACCACGAACCACAACAACAACTACAACTACTACTGCTACTACCACTACGGGTAAGACTACCACAACTACTACGTCTGCGACCACGTATACTACTACTACTACTACTACTAATACTACTACGACTACTACTAAGACTACCTGTTCCACTGCTACTAGTACTACTACTACGACCACTACTACTTGTACTACTTCTTCTACTTCTACTTCTACTACTACGACTACTACTACTACTACTACTACTACTACCACTACTACTACTAGTGCTACTACTACTACTACTACTACTACTACTACTACTGCTACTACTAGTGCAACTACTACTACTACTACTACTACTACTACTACTACTACTACTACTACTAATACTACTACTACTACTACTACTACTACTACTACTACTACTACTACTACTACTACTACGACTACTACTACTGCGACTACTACGACAACTACTACTACTACTACTGCTACTACCAAGACTACTACTAGTTTACAGCTACCACTACTAGTAGTACTAGTACTACGACGGCTACGACTAGTACCACGACCACTGCTACGACCTCATCTACGGCTACCGCCCATACTGCGACTACGACTGCTACTACTGATACGGCTACTACGACTACGACGATTTCGATCATTACTGCTCTACTACTACGACTACTACTCCTACTACTACCACGACTACTACTACTACTACTACGACTACTACTACTACTACTACGACTACTACTACCAATACTACTTCTAGGGCTACTACTGCTACTGCTACGACCTCTGCTACTACTACGACTACTGCTACTACTTCTGTTACTTTTACGACTACTGACACTACCACTTGTAGTAGTAGTAGTAATAATACTACTACTACGGCGACAAAAACTACCACTATAACTCGCACGGCTACTACCACCACTACTATTACTAATACTACTACTGCTACTACTACTGCTACTACTGCTACTACTACGGCGACTACTACTACGACTGATACCACTACCACTACTACGACACAAACGGCTACGACTAGTACTACGTTTACTACTACTGCTACTACTAGTACTACTACTACGACGACGGTGCCTACTATTACTAATACGATTTCCACCACCACTACTACTACTACTACTACTACTACTACTATTACTACTACTACCACTACTATTACTACTACTACTACGACTACGATTACTACTACTACTACTACTACTACTACTACTACTACTACTACTACTACTACTACTACGGATCGTACTACGGATACTACTAGTACTAGTACTACGGATACTAAAAGTACTACTGCTACTACTTCTACTTCTACTACTACTACTACTACTACTGCTACTACTACTAGGCATACTGCTACTACTACTACTACTACTACTACTACTACTACTACTACTACCACAGCAGCTACGACTACTACGAATAGTACCACTACTACCACCAATACAACTACACATAATATACCACTACGTCTACTATCCCGTATACTAGTCCTACTACTACTACTCCTACTCCTACTCCTATTACTACTACTCCTACTCCTCCTCCTACTACTACTACTACTACTACAATAGTAGTAGTAGTAGTAGTAGTAGTAGTAGTAGTAAGTAGTAGTAGTAGTAGTAAGTGGTAGTAGTAGTTAGTAGTAGTAGTAGTAGTAGTACTAGTACTAGTACTACTACTACTACAACTACAACTACTACACTACTACTACTACTACTACTACTACTACTATACTACTACTACTGCTACTACTGCTACTACTACTACAACTACTACTACTACTATTACTACTACTACTACTACTACTACTACTACTACTACTACTACTACTACTGCTACACCTACTACTACTACTACTACTACTACTACTACTACTACTACTACTACTATTACTACTACTACTACTACTACTACTACTACGACTACTACTACTACTACTACTACTACTACTACTACTACTACCATGTAGTGCCCCTCGCGGGGGTAGAAACCAATTGGACCAAGTGTATTTGCTGGGGCGTCACGCTGTCACCCTGCTCGTCCTTTCCTCACCATGCTCATCCTTCTCCTCGTCCTCCTCCTCCTTTTCTTTGCCCTCCTCCTCCTCCTCCACGTCCTCTTCCTCCTCCGCCGCCCCCTCCCTACCTCGGGCGTGGTGGACCATGAGACCTCATGGAGCCTCCTGGTAATCCCAGGGGCCTCCTGGGATAGCAACCTCTGGGGACTTCCTGCGGCCTCTTGAAACCTCCTGGGCT